>JAOSBN010161390.1:0-21975 GCA_027563595.1 Erythroxylum suave | reverse complement strand
TTTAAGTTTTGTTAAATCTATCATCATGCATACATGCATCATGATTTTATACAAAGTTCCAATATTATTGACTAATATGCCCATGTTTTAATTATTTATATTTTCAGACATAATCACCACAAAATGAATCCATTTACTTTGCTTTTGACAAATAACAAACTGGAAACTGGAGAGAATTTTAATGAATGGATATGTAACCTAGACATTGTTCTTCAATATGAACGAATTTCATAGGTATTAACTGAAAATGAGCCTGCACCTCTGGGTGACAATTTAAGTCCTGAGCAAGTCCAACAATATGAACGATGGCAGAATTTTGATAAGACTACTAAGTGTTATATTTTAGCTTATGTCAGTGGCATGTTATAAAAGAAAATTGCTTATATGAAAACTTCTAGTGCAATGGTTGATCACCTATAGGAGATGTTTGGTGTGAGGACCAGGTCTACAAGAGTGAAAGCCATCAAAACCTTTCACAATCTCAGACAAAAACTGGCAAACTAGTGCAGGATTACATGCTTAAGGTAATCTCTGCAGTCACTGAGGCTGAGATACTTGGGGTGTATATAGATTCAGACACGCAAATGATTATGATCATAAATAGCTTAAACTCTTCTTTTCAGTAGTGTAAGTTGGACTATGAGCTCAATAGCAAGGATAACATCTTGAGTGAGTTGGTGAATACCCTCCAGAGCATGGAGGAGATATTGAATATCAAGGCTCATGGGCCAGAAGCTAATATAGCATCTTCTTCTAAGCCCAAGGATAAAGGCAAGCAAAATAAGAAGGGTCCAATGAAAAAGAAGGCCTAAACAGGGGTCAAGGCTCAACCCATGAAAAAGATGGCAAAAGAGAACATAAAGGGAAAGTGTTTCCACTATGATGAGATGGGCCACTGGAAAAGAAACTATCCAGTCTACCTTGAGTCCCTCAAAAGTAAACAAGGTATGGGTTTCCTAAGTTTGCTAGGAATTAGAAATGTGGCAGATTTATTTAAATCTTGGATATTAGATTCAAGAGCCATTAACCATATTTTCAATTCTTTGCAGGGGTTCCAGCAAAGGAAAAGACTACCTAAAGGCTAGTTTCAAGTCAAGATAGCAGATGGATCTTATGTTTCAGCAGAAGCAGTGGGAGTAGTTATTTTTGAACTTTTCTAGTGGTCATAGGTTATATTTGAAGGATGTTTATTATATGCCAATGATTGTAAGGAACATGATTTCTGTTTTTTGTTTAATAAAGTCTGGTTATTCCTTATATTTTGAAAATGTTGCTTCAATATATGAGAATAATGATTTTATTTGTAACGCAATAATTAAATAGAGATTGTTCTTTATCAAACCTATGACAGGCTCACTAAACACCACAGAATTGATAAAACCAAGACAATCCAATGTCTTTATCATTAATTGGAAATATCTGTGGCACTTAAGAATGAGTCATATCAATCAGAAAACACTTGACAATGGAATTGTTCCGTACTTGTCAGCTCGTCGAACACCTCAACAGAATGGTGTAGCTATGAGGGGGAATAAGAACTTATTGAAAATGGTAAGATCGATGATGTCCTATGCTAGCCTTCCAGAATCATTTTGGGGATATGCCATACAAACTGCAACGTATCTTCTCAACTTTGCTCCTTCCAAATCAGTGCCTAAATCACCGAGGGAGTTGTGGACTGGTTGAGTGCCTTCATTGCAGCACTTGAGGACTTGGGGCTGTCTAGATCATGTTATAAGGCCTGAACTTTCAAAGATGGAACCAAGGTCAGAAGTATGTTTGTTTTTAGGGTATCTTACTAGTACTCGAGGTATTTTTATAGTCCTTAAGGTGGGAAGGTATTTGTGTCGATAAATGCAACCTTCGTAGAGTAAGAATTTGTGAGAAATCACAAAGGAAGAAGTGAAGCAGTATTAAAGGAGTTAAATATTTCATCCAATTCAAGAGTTGATATGGATATAACAAAACAAGATGTCGAAATGGACTCAAGAGTTAATTCTGAAGTACAACTTGAACATCAAGTAGTGCCTAGATGTAGTGGGTGGGTTGTGAGACAGCTAGATAGGTATCTAGGTCTAGAAGAAGGCTTAATTTCCATCTCAGACCAAGAAGAAATGGATCCTATTATGTATACTTAGGCTATTAATTATATTGATGCAGAAAAATGGCTTAAGGCGATGGAATCGAAAATAGATTCCATGTACACTATTGAAGTTTGGTTCCTTATAGATCATGGTCTATTGGATCACTTAGCTTTCATTAATCTAACCTAATCATTTTAACCCAGTTCATCCTCTTGGTTTATTACTGAAATATACAAATACCACAATTAATCACGACACCCAATCACAATAACACATAAATAACTATATTAGCATTGAATTAAGTTCAAATCCCAAAAGAAAAGTTAGAACATCATCAACAATCCAAGATTTATCATCATAGAATCCATCATTATCCTAAACATTAAACGGATGAAAATAAAGATAGAAAGGAGAAAGAACTTGGATTATATAACCCGAGAAGGCTGCAGTGTAAGAAGAGCCGCTTCCTCTCTCCTCTTCTTCCTCTTCTCTCTCTTCTTCTTCTCTCCCTTGAAGCTTTTCCCAAAAATGGTAGAAGTGGAGGCTCCTTTTTTTTAGATCATTTCTCTTCCGTTAAGTATTCTTTATTACTTAGGGTAAAAACTACGCTTTACTTGGGCCTAAAAGGTATGAAATGCCCCCAAAAACTTAAGTTCAGAAGGCCAGTCTGCGTATGTCCATGTGCAGGCCACGATTATGGACAATGACTAAAAAAAAGGGTTATAATTGTGGCTAGAATGCCATAATCGTGACAGAAGCAAAGAGGCTAGCCACGTGACCCTCTGTTTTGGTTCGAACCTTCTTCAAAACTCCTCCTTTCTTTAATATTAGCCTCTGAAATACTAACAAACTCATTAAGGCACCTCAAATACACAATATTGAAGCTTAAAGGAATGCTCTAACCCATAAAACACTTAAAACATAAATATTTAACTAAATAACACAATTCTAACCTAAACACACACTAATTGATTAAATTTAGCCACTAAACACATCCTAAACTACCTACAAAATATAACCCAATCTACGATTATCAATATCCCCACACTTAAACATTTGCTTTTCCTTAAGCAAAAACGAATCAAGCAAAACAAAATCACATCAAAACACCAAACACACAAAGAAATAATTAGGCAATGACATTGAGCTTTACGAAACTAATTTAACTTTAACATTATCCCTCAAATTGTTTTAACTTATTAACTTATGAAACTTGTTTCTAAGTACCTTGGAATAAATATACAACTAATCTAGATCTTAATGTTAAGTTTATTCACCCCTATCACTTGCACACATATATTGATAATTCTTTGGTCAATAAAAAATGTAACTATCCCTAAGTATGTTTTCATGAAAATTCAAGTTGTTCATAAAGATCGGTAGGTTTTATTTGACAAACATTGTTTTTGTTAATTTTTATTCACATGAACCTAGGCTTTTACGTGAAGGCACACATTTGTGATAATGTCAATCTGGTTACTCTACTAGGTCATGTTTTTATTAAGTAGCTTCATTGGAATGTCATTCTAGCCTTTTGATGCAAAGGCACACATATGCGATGCATGTTGATTCGGTTGCTTAGCTATATCAAATTTCAACTAGCTAATGGCTCTATTCATAACTAGAAGGCCAAAAGAATAGTTATTTGCTTATGAGTTACACCTATTTTTTATTATCTACCTCATTTCTTTAGCTCGTAATTCTCACAAAAAGGCGTAAAGATGCTACTTATTTGATTGGACTAAAATAATAAATGAATGTGACAAATTCCTAAGGTGAATGCACTAACACTGTATCCTAATTAACTTGCATATTTAGTCAAAGTAATTTAGGTCACTAATTTCACAAGCTAATAAATCTTCGTAACCTAGAAGATTACGTTCAAGGTTAAATCAACTCTGTTAAGTCCTATCCATTTAATCATTCACACAAATCATGTCACGCCCTTAAACAAACTAACGTATGAAATATAAAATTTATATTCAAAATAAAAACATACAGGCGCACCTTCCTCCTCACACTTGGACAACACATTGTCCTCAATGTGAGAAAAGCAAAAACAACACAAAAGGTGGGAATAAGATAAAGTAAAATGAAGCATAAAGGTATAATTTAAAAGAGAAAAGCATAGGAAACAAAACAGTCATGGTGAAGGAGGTGGTAGTTAGACACCTTGGCCTCGAAGTATCTGTGAATGCATTGGATGTCCCAGCTCTGGAGTTTCTGTTCTCTGGCCATCTTCTTCATCCTTCTTGCATTTTCTACCAGTGATTTGTTAGCATCTGAGAGCGTAAGGAGTACCTTCTCCTAACTAGCTTCTTCTTCCTCTTTAGATTCTTCACTTATGGACTCCTCCACTCGTCGTTGTCATGGTGCCGAACTAGAACTAGCTTGTCCAATCCTATTCTTGACATGAGATTTGAAGCTAACATCTTGGATTCCAATACCATGGCCTTCCAAAATCTTAGCTCTAGCTGAGTTATGCATATTAGAGAACTTAGGGAGACAAACAATTAGTCTTTCACAGTCGACGCCATAATAAGCAGCAGTAGTTGTAACAAGGTAAACCATGGCAAGCTTATTGCTTCTCTTTTTTAAAGTGGTAATAAGAGTGTTGAAAATATGGGTTGAAGTACATACTTGGATGCTGTGATCCATACCACAAAATGAAGAGTTCTTTAGCTAAACATTTGCTGCTTTTACTCTTGTCAAACATAAGTTGACATATGAATTTGTGCAATAGAAAATGTTTGTGACTCTTGATAATATTGTTGTGGGCATTCTTGGTATCGAAGTCATCCAACCTAGTTAGTTGTGCCCAATATCTCTTGGCACAAAATTCATCATATTGATTCACGATGGTCGATTCTAAGAATCCACCAATCTCACACAAGGTTTTCATAATTTAGCATATAAGGTCGACATAGCAAGCGAAACTATATTTCCTTAGGATTATTAGGGTCAAAGTGGAGGGTTGTAAAGAATTCAATGGAGAGCTCCACATAAATAACAAATGAGAAATGTAAGAATTTAGCCCATTGAATTCTACTAGCTAGGTTTTCCTCCTTTTCTCTCAAACCTAATTATTTTAAAATATCAAAGTCAAAGTATCTCGACACTACAATGTCTTTAGAACTAAGAGTACAAAAACGGTTACCTTCTGCGTCTGAGTAAATTAAAAAAGGTGCTCCGTAAACCTCTGTTCAGTTCTGTTGTACATGGCCTAATACTTGGACTTTTACCTTGGGTTGGGTACGCTTTACAGTTTGTTTAATTTGCTACCCCATTAGGAAGGAGAGTTGTGAAGAGTTAGAGAGAACGAAAGATTTGAAGGTTGGTAGAGAGATGTGAGAAGATTTGAGAGTCTTAGGTCTTAAGAGAGAGAGAGTAAGAATGAAAAATGTAAGAAAAATGAGGTTAGAAGTAAATATATAGGTAAGGAAGGGTTAAAAAGGGTAAAAATAGAATTTTTTTTGAAAAAACGCGTGTCCCTATTCTGCCTCATTGCATGTTATGATTGTGGCCTATAATATTTTTACGATTCTCCGATCTTTCGTCGTTTTGTCATTCACTCCCCAGAGATCTATCCTTAACTTTTTATTTGCACTTATCACCTTATTATGATTACCTTCTTGATCATCCTAAGTCAAATTTGATCTCTCTTTTTCCAAGACATTTATTTGGAAACGAAACACACAAATAACGAAATTCAAAACTACCTAACACTAAAGAGGAAATAACAAGAAATAAAAACCATGGATTGCCTCCTACGCAGTGCTTCTTTATCGTCAGTAGCTTGAAGTCTTTCTTCTGCTCAGGGTTGTTTACACAAGTTGTGTATTGGTAGTGCAATCATAGATCTCATAATTTGCACATGAGTTACTAGGTTATAGTTTCCACCGTCATTCTTTGTCATTTTCTTTAACCTTTTCCTTTGGGATTTCTCCTTTTCAGGTGAACCCTTGTGAGAATCAATATGCTCTAGTTGTCATCAAGACTCAGTTCTTTTGATGAGGGCCATAGATAAGGAAGAAATTTTTTTCCTTTTAGATACAGTGAAGATCATATGTTTATCACCTACCCTTTAAATCAGTTCACCTTGATCAATGTCCATAATTGAGTGAGCTGTGGTAAAAAATGTTCATCCAAGTACCACTGGTGTAAGGCCCCAACATATACCTTAGAAGTATTATAACATGTCTAGGGTGCTTTAAGAAGAGAAAATAACAAATGAATTAAATGAATCTAAGTATATAGTAAGAGACATAATGGTGCTTAATGTAGAAAATTTGGGTAAATGGGTAATTTGTTTGTTTTGGCAAGAACATACCTCTGTAATTGGCCATATCTTGGTTTGTATACCTCCAAATTGGATAATTCCAATGGAAATCAATCTAGAGACATAGATCTAAAATTTCATGAAGGAATCGAAATTTTATTGTGCCTATAAGGTTTTTAAATTTTGGCTTGAAGTTGAGTTATGGTTGCTATCCCTGTTTTTGAATAGCCTATAGTGTTTTAGGTATAACACCTAGAATAATGAACCAAATTACATGAAATTTATTACATTAGAAAATTAAGACATAGGGGAATGAAAATAATTGATAATATTATAGGCCAATGTGGGAAGTAAAGGAAGAAGATGGACTAATAAACAATTTTCCTGAAGTTAACACACGGACCGATTGGATTAAGGCATGTGTGAGTCTTGAAAGTTTTGGAATGGGGATATGGAGAAGGGAGATGCACAATATTTTGGGGGTTCTAAGTTTAGATTTTTCTCCTCTTCATTTTACCTTCTTCATCCCATCATTTTTCATGAAAGAAATCAAGGCAATCTTAGACGGAAATCACAGTAAAAGTTAGGGATTTCTCTTCATATTTATCTCTTCTTACTTTGCTTACGAAGGAATGGAATTATAAGGATGGAAGTGGGATTGAGAGGTATATTTTTGGTGTTTCTAGTTGGTGAGTCAAGCAAAGCCAAAAAGGAAGGGAAGGAAATGAAATAGAGCAACTACTTTGTCAATTTTCAGGTTTGGGAATTCACTTAGTTGATTTTTATATTTGTGTATGATTGAATGGACATAAAGATTCATTTGGATGTGGGATGCTTTCTGGCATGTTTCTTTGGTGTTATTTTCGTGTTATCTTTCATAGAATTGGTTGAATATGACAAGAGAGTATTGTTTGAGTCAATCACATTGTTTGAGTCATAACTCAACCTAAAGATCTCCAAATTATGTGATGTCAATTTCATAGGAAAGTTAATACATATAAATAAATATCTCTAGAAGGGACTCTGACTCAATTTTAGCCTTATAACCTTGGTAATTGAGATAAAAAAAGGTAACCAAATGCTGCCCCTATTTTTGAAGCAGCTTGTGATATTTTACCTATTTCTCATGATTTAGAAGTCCAAATGGTCTAATTGTCAATGATATAGAAACTATAGACATTGAGGAAAAAATTTCTAAAAGATCTAGAAACCCAGTTCTGACTTTTTCTGTATGCATATTAAGGAAAAAGTAGTGGTATGAATGGAGAGAGTGTCTATCATGACCGTGGCATTGTTTTTGTTTTTGATTTCTACCACATCTTATCCGAACCTTTATGCAATCATTTTTGACTGAAAAGAAGTCAGAATCAAGGAGCAAGGGAGCCAATTCAAAGAGCTACAAGGAACAAGCAACAACAAGGAAGTATGTGGAATCAAGCAAGTATGGAGCCAATAAAGCCAATGGTAAGGAGGTAAATCTTCAAGACCTTCCTTTTCCTAATTCATATTTGATGAACAAGTGAATTACTAACATTAAGCATGAAAAAGATATCATTGATTTGTTTAGTAAAATGGAAGTTGATATTCCTTTGCTTGATCTTATGAAACGGGTTCCTGCTTATGCCAAATACCTTGAAGACCTGTGTACCCATAAGAGGAAGTTTAGGCCAAATGAAAGAGTCCAAGTAAGCACAAATGTATCTGCCTTATTCAAGCCTCAAATCCCTATAAAATGCCAAGACCCTGGATCTTTCATTATCCCTTGCACTATAGGTAAAGTTACCATAGGGGGAGCCTTGTTAGATCTAGGGACAACGATTAATGTTATGCTTAAGTCTGTTTATCAATCATTAGGAATCAAGAATCTTAAGCCTACATCTTTAGTTCTCCAATTGGATGATAGGTCTACTAGGCATCCTATGGGCATTATAGAGAATATTTTGGTCTAGGTCAAGGGTTTAGTTTTTCCAGCTGATTTTTATGTGCTTGATATGTCTTCTGAAGTTGTGCAGGATACTTCCTTGATTCTCGGTCGACCCTTCTTAAGGACTGATAGTACCATGATTAGCATGAAAGAAGGTACAATCACCATGGAGGTAGGAGATCAACAGGTGAGTTTTAACATGTATGAGGCTATGAAACACCCTCATGAGGATTATTCGCTCCTAGGAGTTAACATGCTTGATATTGTTATTGATGATGTATGCTCCGAGTTTGAACTCCACCACATTTATTCTAACTCTGTACTGCACTCATTCACTGATGACTCCTTGGAAGAAGGATTTTTTGCTAATGTTTTAGGTAAACCGAGGAGTGTGGACATTAACACCGAAGTGGCAAGTGGACAAGTTACCTTACCACGACATAGCTATCAACCAAACATCCACTAGAAGATCGAGGATCCACCGTAGTCATCAAGTTGTTTCTCATCCTTCACTTACCACTTACTTCTACTCTGTGATTGAATATGACATGGTGGATGCATGAGTGTGTTGACTAAGTGTGGGGGAAAAACTACTTCAGTAGGACCTAGGTTTAGTTTTCAGTTTATGCAATTTTAATTCAATAATTCATCTCCTCTTTTATGTTCACTGTGTTTTAGCTTGATGTATGAACTATCTTATATGATTGAGGAAATTGGTGTAAATGGATGAATTGCGTTTTGTTTTTTAATGCTTAAGGACTTTGCATATAAGTTGAGTATCTAGTTAGTCTTTTAGTCTGTCTTGTTCATTTTTCTCTCGGGAAAACTTCGCCGTGGCGAAATGTTCACTTCGCCGTGGCGACAGTTCCAAACCAAGAATTCGCCATGGCGTGGCATAATTCTTTCTCTACGGCAAGCTCCCTTTGAGTAACATTCGTCGCAGTGTAACATAATTCTTTTGCCGCGGTGAGCTCACTTTAGGGAATCTTCACCTCGGTGAAAGATCTATCTGCGTGAAAATACCGAGTGAAATTACATTTCTACCCTTATTTAGCTTCTGATTTTTCGTCTTCCCTCTGTCTTTCTTTGTAATTTCCTTTCCACGTCTTTATCAAACCACCGTTCTCTTCCTTATTCTCGTATACTCCCCTTTACTTCACTGCGGCAATTTGAACTATCCTTCACCAAATCGCTCTCCCTTCATTCTCATCCGTTCATTTCACGTTCATCATTCATATTTATGCCTCTCTCTGTGTCCTTCGTAAGTATTTCTCCTTTGTTCCACTTCCTACCTCTTTATTTTTGTTGCAGTTAGGGCATGTTTGCTGCGACGAAGAAATTTTCTTTCGTTGCGGCGCGGTAAGTGTAGCTTTGACCGTGGCAAAACATCAATTTCACCGCGGCGTGCTAAGTGCAGTTTTCTCTGCGGCGGCGCATTAATTTCACCACGATGAAGTTAATAGGTTTTGAATTTTAGTACATTTTGTTTAGTCTCTTTGTTTATTTTTCTGTGTTGGTTTTTCTACAGGAGCATGCCTCGAACTAAAAACCCTACCCGTCATTCCCCTACCGTCTCATCTAGTTCATCTGGTTCATCCAATAATTCTGATCCTCCCATTAACACTGATTCTGATTTTGCCAACCTAGCCGAAAAGATAGACACTAGGCCATTCATTAGAGAGTGCTCATTTCCCTTGACTTTACATAACAATCCCTTTTATCTGTCAACTAGTGCGCTCTCTCAGGGAAATGATAAATTCATTTTCCATTTCTATATTTATGCCCGACTCCACAACATCTTAGAAATTAATTTTCATGGTGTGAAAGCCTCCACTGCGTTCACCACAGCAAGCATCCATGAGCATTATAACCTCCCTTCTATTCTCCGCTGCCACTATGATCAATTGATCCATCATTATCCATGAGATGATGTTATTCGTACCCTCTGCCCTGAGGGTACCGTCTAGCATCAACCAAGGATCTATCAACGTTATCTAAAACGTTCTGATCTCTAACCCAAAGCTCATCCTTGGCTCCACCTTGTTAGAAACAACATCATCCCAACCTCCCATCTAACCTACGTAACAAAATAGTAAGCCCTGTATCTTTACCTTCTGATGACTGGTTGCCCAGTCGACATAGCTAATGCCATTGTTTCCGCCCTCCATGACTCCATCACCACCGCCAAACTCACCAATGCCATCACTTTCCCCCACCTCATCACAGTCATATTTCAGGCCCACAACATCCCGAAATTCAACAATGATAGCTACTTTGACCCTGCTCCTCTGTTTCATTACGCTCGCCTTAAACAACCCCAAATCCAACCTTCTACCCCTTCCACCCCACTTCCTGCTGTTGTTACCATCCTTGCCACTGCAGTGCCAAGCAAGGATGATCCTCCAGCTCTAGCCCCTCCTAAGCCCGTCACTTACAGACCCTCACTAGTCGAGTTGATGGACTCTCTGTAGACCTGGCTACCCTCCGAGACACCCTATTTCAGGCAATCACCCGGCAGGATCGAGATCTGTGGATGGATGCCTTGCTCGCCGAGCACCTGCAATTCCAGCTTCCTTCTGATAAAGATGACCTGCCTTTCAGTGCTGGCACATTGGGAGTAGATCCTTCTGATGCTGGGGATGATCAACCAATGGAGTAGTTAAAGTTTTTTTTTTGGATGCTCAGTTTAATTTTATAATGTCCAAAGTTTTTGATCGCAATTTTTATATAATTCAATTTGTACTTCCAATGTGTTGCTAATGAGTCTTCCACTTTCCCTTGATTGCATATTTGTGTTAATTCTTTCAATATTGAAGACAATATTGTGTTTAAGTGTGGTGGATGTTTCAATTTTCCATTCTTGTTGTATATTGTGCATCATGTCAAATTTTAAACTTAGTGATTGTTTTTCTCCGCAGCACACTCTGTTTCGCCGTGACAACGTGCGGAATTAGTTCTTTTCGTCGCGACGAAGAAAGAATTCGCCGCAGCAACGATGGTAGACTTAATATTTCACCGTGGCGAACTCTTGGTGTCACTGCGATGCCATGCTCTTGCAAAAACTGTTCTTTTTAAAAATTGCCTCAATTTAACAATTCTCCCTAATTAGATTCTTGTCACTCTTGTATCTCAAAGATTTTATAAGTTTCAAAGTGGTCCCTGTGTTTTTGAAAATACCTTCTATTCTTCAAATGAAAGTCGGTTTTTGGCTAATTTTATTTTCAATGTTTTCAACACAAAGTAAGTGAGGGTATGCTGATAAAGTAGCACTTTATGTTTTTAAATCTTGAGATTATTAATTGAGATATTAACCTTGTTGGAAGGATATTTAGGCCTAAATTCTTTCATTGTTGTGCGTATCTGCTTAATTTTATATCTCTCTAGAACTTGTTTTAATTCTTAATCAAAGCTTGATGAACTAAAATTTTGTTATCATGATAGAGGCATTCTTTCAAAACCCTGTTGACCCAATCATAAACCCTATAAACACTTTTCTATTACTAGCCTCTTAAGCCATATTTTTGAGTACATGCACACACCTTCTTATGATGTCAATATTTTATTTTTCATTCTCTTCTAGTTATCCCAAGAAAATGGTTATTGAAAAAGAAAAAAGAATCAAATCTCAAAAAGAACAAAATTATATATGTCTCAAAAGAAAATATCCTTAGTAAAAAAAAGTTGTGTTTGTGTAAATATTGTCTTACAGTTGACATCTATTTCAAATTTTGTAGTGGAGAGGTAGAACTATCACAAGCTTATGGTAGAGAGTGGACTAAGCAGATTTTAGAGTGAAATTATCCTAGAAACAAGTGAGATGAGAGCAAACACCTTGCCTTGAGTGAAATCTCTTTTGCTCAATCTCTTCGATTAAATTCTTATAGTGTTTATTTTCTTAGCACTCTTTTAGTTTTCTTTGATTGATTTATGAGAAAGTGACTTTTTCAAATTTCCTACTCTTATTTTAAGCATAGTTGGGATTTTCTTTTGCACTTGTGTCTCTTTGACTCTTCTAAACTTTGTCCAGGAGTAAAAAGGTCTAAGTGAGGGGGAATTTGATTGAACCCAAGTTTAGTATATAAATTGGCAACATTTTCATGACTTTTACTACGTTTCTTGGCTACTATTTCTAGATTTTATGCTTAATTTGACTATTGAGTTTCTACCTTTATTTTATGTAGTTTGAGAGTAAAATTTGTCACAAATCAGTATTAATTGCACTAATTAATTTTCTGAGAACAATTAATACTTCAAACTACCATTTGTTCATTATAGGAGACTCAACGAGAAGAGACTCAAGAAGATATAGATTCAAGGAAAGGCTGAAGTCAAGTCAACAAGTGAACAGGTGCAACAAGAAGTTTGTCGTGGTGAAGTATGAAGAATTCCAAAGTAGAACTTTCGGGAAAAGTTAGCGCGACGAAGATTAATTCTGTCATTGCTGCCAAAGAGCCAATAGTTCAGCTAAAACTTTCAGGAAAAGTTCACTGCGGTGAACCTTTGAATACCCGAACCATTTTTGGAAGTTTACCCACTGTTCAACCCAATCCATAACCGATTTCTTTTAAAAACCTACCATTTTAGGTTAAAAGAGAGCCGACATAGTAAGCAAAAAAACACTCTCACTCTCAAAAAAACCTTCGGACACTCCATCATCCACTCTCCTCCACTTCACCGTCAACTCCTCCATCGACAACTGCTACCATGGATTCTTCCAGTGGGTTCCCGGTTGTGAATTCTCCTGAAGTAATGATTGGCTAAGAACCTCTTTCCTCTTGAAAATGTAGCGATGGCTTGAGTTCTATGGTCTTTAAAGGGGAGTAGTTTATTCCATGTTCAGCTACATTGTTACGAACTCCTAGGTTTAGGATTTGTAATTTGTAGTTGAATATTCTTGATTAGAGTTTAATCAAGTATTGAACATTCAATGTGTTATTGGGATTTGTTGATGTAGAACTCGGAGCTTGAATATATGAAGTCTCATATATGTCTATTTGTGATTTGGTTAATTCTCTTTTATCTACCTAGTTATGTTTGATATTGAGATGATTCTAGATCCCAAAATGACTTATTACATTGACTTACCCATTGCAGAAACTAAGAGCATTCAACAAGGTTTTAAGAAATGGAGTTCATTGATTAAACCTTAGACTTAAAGAGTTCTTTAAGGTCTACCATTTGAAACTTAGTGATTCACTCCCATAAAAATTTATTTTGAACTATGATAGCCAAAGCTCATTTTCAAGAGGATCCTATCATCATTTGATCATTGTTTTCATTTTATCGCTTTCCTATTCCCGAAATCCAAAAATACTTTTCATTACATTTTCTTACAATTCGTTTAATTTGTCCAAATTTCCAAAGATCTAAACCCCCCTTTTCCTTGCTGATTTAGTTTCCATATCATGACATATAGGCTAGCTTAGTTCCATTCATCAGGTTTCGATTGCGTGAAATGACCCGAGGTTATATTCTATACTGTGATCCTTGGAATTAAAAAAAAATTGATTTGACCTCTAAGGGTAAGAACAAAAGGGCTTGAATCAGTCCCTAACTGGAATTGACTTTAGTTGTGTTAAAATAAGGTAAAGAATTTCATATCAATGCGCCTCAATTGGCTTTAATTCATGTTCACTTTCAAAGAAAAATTTGTCTGCTTTTTCCTTTTCCTTTTCTCTATCTTATCTCATTTGGTCAAGCTTCTTCTCATTGGCCTGGTTGATAACCATGATTATTTCCTTTGGGTTAGAATCTTTATTACTTGGGAGGGTTCCTATATTTTGGTCAACAACGCTTCTTCCAATTTGCCTATTTGGACTTCTAGGTTATATATTCAAGAGTTATAATTCTTTGTTACTTGCTTGAACTTGCCTTTAAGCCTCTTATGTGCATCCTCCATACCTCTAATTTTGTCTAGAATCTTATCTAATTTGGAGTCCTTTGTGTTTGACTTCTCTTTTTGGAAACCAAACAGTCTTTAAGGTCTAAATTGGCCTCCTGCATTGTTAGAGCAAGATAAGTTTGGGTGATTCTTCCACTTAGGATTGTACGTGTTGGAGTAAAGGTTATTTCCCCCTCCTCTGTCATATTGCACTCTTATTTAATTCGCTTGTTTTGGCTCATGAAACTTCATTAGGAAATAATCAATGTTATCGTGGTCAATTTGCCCACACAACTCACACTTCAACTGAACAATTTTCATAAAAGCTGAGGAAGAGGACTTTATATTGTTTAGCTATCGAGTTAGAATGTCAATCTTTGCTTGCATTTTTGTCATTTGGTTAACAATTATCACTACTTTCTACTCTTGAAATGTTGCAGGTTGTCTACTCCGCTGATTTGTACATAAGCAACTATTGCTAGCTACCTCCTCTATCAACTCCTCAGCTTCATCCATCGTCTTCCTTATTAACAATCCTCTTGAGACTGCATCAATAGTGCCTTTCGTGGATGGATTCACTCCATTGTAGAATGTTAGCAAAAGGAATTCCTTTGTAGATATCCTTGTATCTCTCCCACACTTCATAGATTGATTCCCTATCACTTTGTTAGAAGTTTGTAATCTTGTTGATGATTTTGGTTGTCTTGGTAAGGGTTATATTTTTTTAAGAAGGCACATACCAATTGCTCCCATGTAGTGATATTGAAGGGGCTAAGAGAGTGATACCAAGCCTTTGAAATATGTGATATTAGAATGAATCATATATTTCAAGGAAATTTATGATATGTGCATTTGGGCCTACGTTGGTCAATCTATAAAGTTGTAGAGTGGGTTTAATTTCAAATTGAGCTACTTAGATCGATGGTCTAGCGACACTTTTTTTTGCTACATTGAATCTTGGCCTCATGAAATCCATAAGGGTCTTTGTTGGGCTCTTTGGTTGTTTCTTTGATTGAATTCTCACTTATACTCTTCAGCCATGGTTGATTTCGTAGTTTCTTCTTCACGCCGAGCTCTTAGAATGTCACATTCTAAATGGGTAATGTAAAGCTCTAAAGTTTCAACTATTCAATTTGAAATCCTAGTAACTCTTGTGTTCATGTAAGTGCATGGACACAGGAGTAGAAAAAGCCTTAAACTACAAGAATCAAACTAATCCTACACCTCCTCGATAACGGAACCAAAAACTTGTTCATCATTTTCCAATCTTTACAATTTAAAGCCTTTGAAACATTGTAAGTGAATGGGTTGTGATTTGTAGTATTATAATCCTATGTTATCTAAAGCTCGAAAAAATTAATAAAATGAAAATGAAAATTTCAAAGAAAAGTAAATACGAGAAAGTGATTATCAAGAAATTAATTCACAAGTTTATCATAAAAAGAAATTGAAATTGAGCAACACAAAAGTCACAATGGAAATTAACCAAGAAGAGTTACCAAATTATCAAAGAGGGGATTTTCGTTATCATCAAGGCTAATCTAGTCAATTATGTGTTATTGTGTTGTTAGTTTTAGAATATTGTTGGGTAGATTTCTCTCTCTCGAGTTATAATCATTGGAACCTAAATCATAAACCCTAATTAAATTATGGAATTTACTATCTCTCAATTAAAAAAAGACCTACAACTCTAATTAGATCTTAAGCTCACTAATAAACTAACGGGTCTCATGTAAGATCTCTCTCCAAAGAATTACTGCTATGATTAATCATATGGTCTAGTGGATCACTTAACTCTCATTAATCCAATCCAATTATTTTTATCCAGTTCACCCTCTCGCTTTATTACCGAAATATGAAAACACTGCAACTAGTCACAAAACTCATTCACAATAACACACAAATAACTATATTAGCAGTGAATCAATGTAAAATCCCAAAGGAAAAGTTAGAACATCATCAACAATCCAAGATTCATCATCATACAATCCATCATTATCTCAAATGTTAAATGAAGGAAAATAAAGATAAAAAGGAGAAAGAATTTGGATCGGATAACCCTAGAAAGTATTTGTGTCAAAAGACCAGTTTCCTCTCTCCTCTTCTTCCTCTTCTCTCTCTTCTTCTTCTCTCCCTTGAAGTTTTTATAAAAAATGGTAGAAGTGAAGGCTCCCTTTTTTAGGTCATTTCTCTTCCTTTAAGTAGTCTTCACTATGTAGGGTAAAATCTGGGGTTAAAAAGTCTGAAATGTCCCTGAAAAATTAAGTTCAAAAGGCAGGTCTTGTCTATTAATAAGCCACGATTTTGTCCCTTCCTCCTTGTCACTATCACGATTGTGGCATACTAGCCACAATCATGGCCCTCTGTTTTAGATCAGGTTTCCTTTGAAACTCCTTTGTTCTTTAATATTAGCCCTAAAACATTAGCTAATTCATCAAGACACCTCAAACACACAGCAGTGAAGCTCAAAAGCATGCTTTAACCAGTAAAACACTTTAAACATAAATATTTAAGTAATGGAATTCTAACCTAAAGACACACTAATCACTTAAATTTAACCACTTAACATATCTTAAACTGCCCACAAACATGATGCAATTTACGATTATCAAGAGACCGGAAGGGAAGCTTGAGTGAGAAATGAAAGATCATGGATCTTCTATTCATAACCTAAAGGCTCAAATGAGCTAGCTTTATAGGAATTCTGTCAGAGAAGTGTGGAAAACTTTATGGGGAATATGGAAGTAAATCTAAGAGGGCAATGTAAGGTTATTACACTTTGGAGTGGGAAAGAGATAAAACAACTAGCAGAAAGACAAGCTGAAACCCATCTTATAGATGGCTAAGAGAATAAGAAAAAGGGTGAAAAAAAGGAAGAGGACCGTCCCTATTCTCTTACCGCACCTCAGGCACCAAAAATATCATTCCCACAAAGACTTTAGAATTAGATGTACCATTTACAAAGTTTGTAGAAAAGCTAAAGAAATGGTAAATTTACTTGTCTTTTGTGGAATTGTTGAAATGCAGGCCCAAGTAAAAGTTCCTTAAAGAATTATTATCTGACAAGTGGACTTGGGAAGATGACCAGACAGTAGCCACGACAAAAACTTGTAGCTCCTTAATTACTAACCATATGCCCTTAACGTTGAAAGATCCAAAGGGTTTTATGATACCCTGTGTAGTTGGTAATCTAGAAATTTCAATTGTTTATGTGACATAGGTGCAAGTATAAACCTTAAGCCTCTTAAATTTTTAGTAAACTGGGGCGAAGAGATGTGAAACCAATATCAATGTATACTCAGTTGGTAGATAAATTGACATGGTGGAGGATGTAATTATAAAAGTGGATAAGTTTATCATTCCTGTGGATTTTGGTATCCTAGACTTTGAAGAGGATCGAAACTGTCTACTAATTCTTTGTATATCATTTTTTACCACCAAAAAAGCTTTGGTAGATGCCCATAAAGACAACCTCATCCTTTGGATTGGAGATGAACAAGTGAAATTCAACATGAATAAGGTATTAAAGAATCCAAACATGGGTAGCTCATTCATGAGAATTGATGAATTCAAATCATTAAAAGATCAAGGGGAAGAAGAGCAAATGACAATAGACATAAAGCTTAAAGCATCTAAGGAAGTCTTTGTTCTAGAAGCTGAAGAATAAGAGAATGAAGAACAGAGGATACAAGATGTAGAGGTTGAAGAAGATATGAAAGTCTTTGTTCATGAAGTGAAAGAAGAAGAGGAGATGGTGGTGACTCAAGAAGGACAAGAAGAACCCACTCTCTTATAAGACAAACTACTAGATTCAATCAAAGATTTAGGGAGTTTTGTTATTCCTTATTTTATTGACAGTTTGTTATTAACAAGGATATTAATGAATTTAATTGGTTTTCTTAATTTTATCAATATTTTCTTTTTGATTATCATATAATTTGTAGCTTATTTATAGGTTACAAAACTAAAATTTGACGACATAGGTAGATGCAAGCCACTCATAATTAACTCTGGTTGAGTGTGGAAGGAAGAGTATGTCAAGATAATGACGTTAACTAAGCACTAATTGGGAGGAAACCCAATAATTAAAATATTTTTTATTTTTATTCTATTTTATTGGTATTTTGTTATTTTTATTCCTATTTTGTAGGGAGTGAATTGTTGGAACTTCATGGCTAGAAGTATCTCCAAATTCCTTCACCAGTACCATCACCACCTCATTCGTTATGATAGGTTTTTGTGCTCTAACCCTTGTCTTTTTATTTTTATTTTTATTTTGTTCTTATGTTTTTCTTGTTATTTGTTTTTATTCCCACCTTATGTGTTCTTTGTCTTCTCACATTGAGGACAATGTGTTGTCCAAGTGTGGGGAGGGTTGTGTTTTGTGTATTGTATGATTTTATGTTAAGTGTGACTTTTGCATATCGTATATTAGTCTTGTTTTGGTTTTCATTACATGACTTGTGTGAACGTGTCAATAGCAATAACTTGATAGAAGTAGCTTAACTTTGAACATAATCATTGAATTTGTAAAGGCATATTAGCTTGTGCATTTTATATTTTAATTATCTTTGGATAAATATGCATCTTAACTAGGATATGATGTCAATTTGTTCATCTTAGGAAAATTTTTACATATATTTATAATTATAAGTTAATTGAATATGTTAGTATCATTAGTAGTCTTTCGTAAGGTTGATTGATTAAAAGAAATGAGCTAGGCTATGTGAAATGAAAAAATGTTTATGTCTATTAATTAAATAACTATTCTGCTGGCCTTTTGAAACAAATACTGGGTTATGAATAGAACTAGTAGCTAGTTGAGAATGTGATATAGCTGAGTAATCAAGGGTATTCATGAAAAAATGTTTATCTTCATATCAAAAGGCTAGAATGACATTCCAACCAAACTAATTAACAAAACGTGCCTTAGTTGAGTAACTAGGAAATTCATGATAAGGTGTTTACCTTTGAGTCAAAAGACTAGGTTAACATTAAAGAAAATAAAAAAGTAGTGTTTCGATAAATAAATCCTACTGATAATTGAAAATAGGAAAAATTTTCATGAAGGGATAGTTAGTAATATTTGCAATTTTGGTTGATTACTAATTATCAATGTATGCATACAAGTGGTTTAGGAGAATGAAAATGATGTTAATGTCTTGATTAGTATGTATATTCAATCCAAAGTGCTTAGCCATAAATTGCATAGGTTAATATGTTGAAACAACTTGAATGACTACTGTTTTGAGGTTAAATTGGTTTCGTCAAGTTAGATGCCATTGTATCATTAGTGCAAGTTGCATGAATGTATGTGTTATTCTTTAGTTTTTTGAGTTTGTGTTTGTGATTGTGTTTGTTTTTGCTTTTTCTTAAGGACAAGTAAAAGGTTAATTAAGGGGATTTTGATAGTGTAAATTATACTATATTTTGATAGATGTTTAAGTGTACTTTTGAGTATTTCTTAGATGATTATCAAGTAAATAGGCTTAAAATTATGTTACTATTAGTGTTTGTTGATATTATAAGTGTTTATACGGTTTTGAGCATGATTTGGATCTTAATTTTATCTTTTAAGAGGTGTTTGGTGTGTGTTTGAGTGTATGGAAACAAGAAATTAAAGAAAAAAGAATTGGAAGTATGGAAGCAGGTCATGATCATGACTCATTGGCCACGATCGTAATAGAAGCCAATATGACAAGCCACGATGTTGACTCATTAGCCACGATCATGAAAAAAGCCAAATCTTAGGTGCCACGATTGTGACTCATTGGCCACAATCATGGTAGGTGTGATAACAGACGTAGGGACTGCTTATGAACTCAACTTTTTGACGACTATTTTAGACATTTAGGCTTAGGTAAAACCTAGTTTTTTATCCTAAATGGAAAAAGAGTGTAAAAGTAAAAGAAAGAAGCACTAAAAAGGAGAGCCTTCATTTTGTTACACTAGGAAAGAAGCTAAGGAAGGAGAGAGATGAAGAGAAAAGGGGAGAGAGGATGAGGGAGAATCTAGAGTTGCTGCCATTCTAGTCCACTCGAAGTCACATTTGTCTTTCTATCTTATTATTTATTTCATTTTGATGTATAAGATGGTTGTGATGATGATAAATTTGGGTTTAAGGATGTTCTAAACTCTTTTAGGGATTTTTTCTTAAATCAATGTTAATTTTATTACTTTTGATGTTAATGAGTTGGGTTTCATGATTGTCTATTGTATTTGCATGCTTTAGTAATAAATCGAGAGAGTGAACTAATAGCAAAATGATTAGATTATTTAATGAAAGTTAAAAAATATAATAGATCACGAAACCAATCACATTAGTACTTTTACACGAAGAGAGATCTCATGTGAGGACTTGATTATCTACTAGATTGCTTAAGATTTAATTGTATGTGTGGGCTGTTTTGTACTTGAAAGATTGCGAATTCCATGATGTGATTATATTATGGTTAAATGATTATAACTCGAGAGAGAGTAATCACCCCTTGAACTTCTAAGAACGATACCGAATTAACTTAAAAGTTATTAAGCTAGCATTAGATAATAGGATGAATCCCCTTCTCTCATAATTAGTTAATATTCCTTGTGCAAATTTTCAATTGTTATTTGGTTGTGCTCAATTTTGATTTCTTACTTTAATTTTACAATTTCACTTTCAATCTATCCATATTTAATTGCTTAATTTTTTGCTCATTTTTATTTTCATTTTAATTACACTTTTTGGCCTTAGACAAATAAGGATTCGATTAGTTCACTAATTTCTTGTGGAATCAACACCTTATATACTATGCCATGACTTGTGTGCCTGTAGAATATTAAGGATTTTATAAAATTAAAACTTTCTCAATTGATGATTCAAAAATTAAGTTCCAATGATCATTGCTCCTTTTGTGACTATTTTTCTAATTGCATATAACTTCATGTGATATTTTGTTTACTTATTAAATTGTACACTTTGCTTCCATATTGATTATAGAATATTATCTTTTATCTATTGAATTTTCAAAATAAAACTGCTAACATAAATTCATCACAAAATGTCGACGTGGTGACTAGTTTTTAATGGGAGAAAGGAGCTCTGATGGGAGGAATATGATAGAATTCTCTCTGAGGAAGAACAAATCCATGGACAAAAAATCTCCTCATCAAAGTCTAATCACTGCTTGCCTTCAATGGCTGACCTTTTTCTTCAAAACTTTTAGTATCATCTGAATTAGCTCTCTTTATTTATTATCTATATCTCATTTTTTGTTAGGAAGCTATTAGATAAATTTATGATTATACATACTACGTGTTGTGTAAAGATTCCTCAAATCTTAAAGAAAACATAGATGAAAATGGAGGTAGTGGTGGTGTCTCTAGGGTCCATACAAGATTAGGGAAAATGATTGATTTATAATAGTCATCAATTGAAAAAACTATATATGTCATTATAACGATGATGGACTCATTCAATCTGGTATGAATGTGTTTGAATTTGGGTTCTTTATACCATTTGAATTTGGGTTCTTAATTAATGTATTCTTTGTTCCTTAGGGGAAACATATGGTACGTGCAGTTCATCTAATATAGAATATAGGAAATAATTCACTATATCTTTGAATAGTTTAGTTAAAGCTAAGAAGTTGTTAGAAGAGGGCATTAATAAACCAACTTATGTGGGAAGATCTTGTTGGATCAAAAAAAAGAAAGCATGCTATATTTGGAGAAACGGTAGATTTCAAAATTTTTAAGAAATCATTTTTCCAGTGGAAGCAACAAATCCAAATCATCATGCCAATCCATACATGATATGGTATAAGGA
>JAOSBN010161380.1:0-21977 GCA_027563595.1 Erythroxylum suave | reverse complement strand
AGTTTAGATCTCACAACGCATATGAACTTGAACTCGATCAACCCTTGCTAGACTAGAGTAGGTTTAGCCACTCATGGTTATACAGAACATGCCCAAGAAGAAAAACGATGAAAACCTAAGCTTCCAAGGAAAACACGATAAAAACCAAAGATAGATAAACGATAAAAAACCTAGATTCCTAAACTTCCTGCCGTCATCCCTTTATATCCCCCTTAATCCCAAAAAATATCCTTTTCCAAATCCGAAAAATATCCAACTTAGGAGTCCAATCACGTCTCTAATTCTGTATCAGATATCTGTTACGCGCGACCTTAAGCCGTGGGCACGACTTATTGCGCAAAACGTGAAGTCAGCCCAAAAATTGCAGTTAAGTAGCTACAGCCCACAACTTGAAGCGACAGCAGCCCAAAATACCTCCGATTTGGCCCGATCGTCATTTCCTGCCCAAAATATATAGAACTAAGTAAATTCCGCCCTTTCCATATGAATATTTACCCGAAAAGTCAACAAAATCATTAATATAATTAGCAAATATTCACACCATCAACGACACTTATTTGACAGTGAATAAAGAGGAATGTTGATGGCTAACACAAAAACAAAAATAGGTCTTTTTTGTTAAACAAAACATCGTCGTCTTGGATTATGCAAGGAATAAATTTACCACTTGGCGTCAATGTCCATAACCGTCACGAAATGGTAATGGCATGAAGTTAACTTTATATTAATTACCATATATAATTATACGTATTGCGATGTAATTAATTAAAAGATAATTAAAATAATGTAAACAACAGAATTCAATAAATTTTGGTTATTTTAAAAGTTTATATGAAAACATCACAAAATTAATTTGTATTACATAAATAAAATTTGGTTATTATGTCTTTTAAAACAAATGATTTAACAATTTTATGTGGTGTGACAAATTCTAATTACAATATATAAATTGGTTAACATTTTGTGGACAATTTATATTACAAAGGGAAAATTCTATAAGTATAAAATTCAAAATTAATTAAAATTTCTTATTAATATCTTTTAAATATATGAGTTGGTCTCACAAAACTCTATTTGCTATATATAAATTGTAAACAATTTTATATTATTAATTTATTATAGGAAAATAGAAAATGCACAAAAATGTAGATTTGACGACTATTTTAGACAATTGTAGCCAAATCTTATATTTAGCTACTTTTTAACAATGTCATCACAAAAAATTACATTTACTGATGAATTTAAGTTGTAAAAAATTTAATTTTGTAACAACATATTAAGACGTTTGTAAGAATCATCGTCAAATGTATCGAACTTTTTTTAAAAATTTAATGATGTGATTTGTGTTTGTCAGTCGTCTCCCCCTATCCCCCTTATTTTTTCCCACTCTTTTCCCTCTCCCGCTTATTTATTTTGTTCTTCATTCTCTCCCTAGTACCGACGGCCTTCCATCTTCTTTGGACGACCATCTTCTTTGTAGTGTGGTTCTGTCCTCTTTCCTTTGTGTAGGTACATCGTGAGATGTTTAATTTTGGTTTTATTTTGTGCTTGTTTGGACGACCTTGGGATGTTGGGTATATTAAGGGTTAATACATTGAGTTTTATTCGTTGGTTTGGGTTGTTTATTATTAGAAAACAAATTGAATGTGTTAATGTTAGTGATGGAAGGGAAAAGATGAGATTTTGGTTATGAAGTTGGGATGAATTTTTGATGCATGTAAGGTGTTTGATAAATTGATTGTTACATTGAGGAATAATTGATGGGAGTGTTCTGCTATTGTAGGTGCTTCAATTTGCTCATTTTGATTGTCTGCCCACTTTTTTCTTCCATTGACTTGATTTATGACCTTTTACGTGGAATCTTTGATAAATTAACTTATTAATATCATTTGTGAACCACACTAAATGGTTACAAAAATGAAAAGTTCATTCAAACGCAAAATTACAAACTGTGTGACTTTTGCATTTGAACTTGTTTAGCTGCTAGTATAGGAGGTAGACATTATATTTTTAAGTACGTACACTTGAGTGATTTTGTTACTTGTAAATATGAGTATTTTAATGCTTTTGTAGAGAATGTTAAGAGAATTCAAAATGAAAAGGGAATTAACCATGTTGAAAGTGATTATGACAAGAGATTTAGAAATGAGAAAATTAACTTTTCTACATCTAAGACACCATAACAAAACAGAGAAAAATAAGGCACTTCAACATATGTATGTAACCACATTAAATAGATACGATTAATAAGTATTTTTAGAATGAAGTTGTAGTAGTTACATGTTGTATTTTGTTTAAAGAATTTCTTTTTCTTCATTTTCTTTCATTTTGTAGTAATTGCATGTCAACAAGCCTGAAGTTTCAAGTTGTGTGACCTCACTGTTGAAACAAAGGGCCAAGGACCATCGTTATTGGCTGCATAAATTCTACAAATCTTTTCCTTTCGGTGAGGAGGCAAGGAGACATGTTCATGAACAGATATCTCAAGAAAATTAGAGTCAAATATGTGATTATTGGGCATCTACCAGTGTTAAGGTTTAACTTCTTCTTTTCACATTTACTTCCATTAATATTGTTACAAAATTTAATGAATATTTCTTTTTCTTTGGAAAAGTATGAGAAAGCTAAAGGTAATAAGGCAAAAATGAAGACTCCTCACAATATTGGCTTTAAATCATTTGTTGTCATACGAACTAAATATGTAAGTTCTTTGACTATAAGTCATAATTATAACAACAAATACAATATTATTTATTGTGTTTTTAACTCTTTTTTCATAATAAAAAGTGAGAAGGAACTACATAGAGAAGAGTGTGATAGGATCACAATAAGGAAGGTGAAGGTTGGACGTTTGAAGAAGCACAGAATAATTATGTAAGTATAAAATTTTGTTTCATTTTTATGTTTATTTATTTATATTGTACTCACTAATTATATTTGAATTAAATGTTAATTTTGTTTCGCAAAAAGTAGAATAAGATGCAGTAATTATTGCAAAGATCATTATTTGATGGAAATGAGCCAAATATAGATGACATTTGCAACGTCTTTGGTACAAGATCAGGCTACATCAAAGGTCTTAGGATTGGCCCTAAGCCAATTGGTTCTTCCTCATCATGACCGGCATGTGTAACGACGCTTCAATAAGAGAACCAATCGCTTAAGGCTAAATTACAACTTAATGAAGAGAAGTTAGATCATACTAAAGAAAAATTAAAACATAATGAACAAAAATTAGAATGTACTGAACGATAGTTGACCTAGCTTAAAATGATGATCAAACAATTACTTAGGTCAAAGTATATCAGTATTAGTGATGATAAGAAGGATTCTTAGTTTATACATAATTTTTTTGTTAACTTTTGTAATTAACATTTAATTACATTTTATTTTTTATATAAAATCCTTGTGCTTTTTAATTAGTTGTATATTTATTTTATGTTTACTTAATTATAATTAAAACAATGTTACCAACAATAATTCAAACAATTTTCAAAAAAATAATTACAACAATGATAATTATAATTCAAACCTTGTTAAAAACAATAAGATGTATTAAACATGTTATTAATTATTATAATTAAACTAGCGGACATAAAATGCGCAAATGCGCAGTCGTAATATAAATAAGTATAATGCCCAGTTAATTTAAAATTAAGGAGTATTGTATAAATGAATATAGTGTAATTTAAAATTTTTAGGGAAAAATAGAATTGTGTAATTGATAATAAAATTTTGTGAAAGAAAAGGGGCAAAAATATAATAGTTGGATTATTTTGAAAAAATTAATAAAATAAGTAATTTTAAATTTTTAAAAACTTGGAAATGTATAGTAACGAATGAATTAAAAAGATAAATGGATGAATAAATTAAAAAGATAAATGGATGAAATATGAGAGTGAATATTGTGAAATTTATATAGTGAAAAAGATAAAATAGTTTAGTAAAAGTTTATAGGAAAAGGTGTAAATAAATGTGTTATAATATTTTAGTACATAGTTTAAAAAATAAAAATAAAATTTAATTAAAAAGTATACAAATATAAGGAATTATGGCTTGATCTAAAAATTTTAAGGAGTTATAGGAGTGATAATTGTGAACTATGAAAATAAAAATAAAAATAAAAATATAAGGGAATTGAGAGTATTTATGAATATTTTATTTTATGAATGGCTAAATATGTATAAATAAATATTGTTAATTTTTAAAATTTGTGGATGTGGACAAAAATTTTTCGGAGAAAATAAGTAAAAATATAAGAGTTAGAATATTTAAAATGAATTAATAAAATTAGTTAGTAAAAATTATGAATGAAAAAATAAAATAAAAGTTGGAAATGTATAGTGTCATGTATTTGTTATAAATGGATAAGAATAAATAAATCAATTATAATATTTGAGTTAAAATTTAAAAAATAAAAAATTTCATGAGTCACGGGTGTTACTTATTAAGTCACACTGGTGACTGAAATCTAAATACATAAATTTATTATAATATATGAGTAAAAAGTAAAAAAAAATTAATGAGTCACGTGACTGAAAGTAAATCCCTAAAATTGGTTGTGTGCATTTTCAATTCAGCTACACAAACAAATATCACGCTCATGCGAGACACAGTTGAAGTAGATTAACGCAGCTGGAGCAGACTGATGATGACCTATAAGAGGAAATTTTCACGTATGTAGCAACGTCAACGCGTTTGAGAGAAACAATTTCACCACCTTCATTTGTGGTTTGTGGTATTGGAAGCGTGTACCATACCTAGGTGTTTCAAACACCAGACTTGTGCCGAAAACAGAGCTGTAGTAGATCCGTGAAGATGCTACATAGGTATAACCCTTTCCTTTTATTTATTATACATTGTATTGTCGAAAAACAAATAAAAATTGCAGAATGTTTATATCGAGTACCGGAGACTTGCAAGTTATTTGTAGTTGTGTTTTTGTAATTTTATTTTATTGTTTTAGGTAAAGTTATCAAGGACACTGCGCATTTGCGTAGTAGAAATTTGGAAACAGATAATGCCCAGTAGTTTTTGAGAATTAAAGAGTATGTATATATAAGTTTTGTTATGAACAGTTAAAATGTGTAAGTGAATATTGTTAAAGTTAAAATTTGGAGGGAAAAATTAGAAATGCATTGGATTAATAAAACTAGAAAGAAAAACTGACAATTCGATGAAGTTAAGTTTGTTATACTATTTTAGGAAAGAATATAGTGTCCAGATCAATAAACAAGTAATTTATTATTTGCTTTACTTGTTTCGGAGTTGGCAAAAAATGGTGTTAGGCGTAAATTGGCTTCTAGTTTTTTTATTATGACTTTTGTGTTTTTATGTAATAGAACCTTTAATTGTATATACTGTATGTTTAATGTTTATGCTTTTTTCGTTTAGCTTATAGTTTATGTTTATAATATTTGCTCTTGTCTCTAATGGGTGGAGATTTCCCCTACTTATGTTTCTAATGGTGCTTGGTTGTTTATTTTTGCTACATTTTATGTTTCTTTTTTACCGTTGGACTTTTGAATTAGATCTTATTGAATAAATGGAATTTGTACATGCTACTAATTATATGTATATATTTTTTGGTTGGCATGTAATAAAAGTATGCCGACGACAGGTAGGTAACAAGATTATGAAGGTGTACTGAGGAATTCCAATTAAGGAAAAAAAAGAATGATAAATTGAAATGATTTTTTGTGGGCCTAATTTAGAGAATAAAATATTTTATTAGATTTCCTAGTCCGTCCAAGTTAGACGATCCCATTCCCACTTAGTGTGTATGTACTTAATATACTTAATAATAATAATAATAACAACAACAATAATAATAATGAGAACACCATAGATTTGGGGGAAAACACGAGCATCCTACTTGAGCGGTTTGACTGCAAAATTAAAAAAAAATTTATATTTTGTATTTGAGGAATATCAAGGAAATGCAGTAGGTAAGAGTTATAATCAATACAATTAAATTATTTATATTTAATTTTTATAATTACTTTCAATTATTTTTAAAATATAAAAAGTTCATTCAATAAATATACTTTTAAGCATAGAATATATTGAAAATCTATAAATTTCAAATTAATTATTCTATTAATTAAAATATATAACAAAAATATTATTTTTATATAATTTAGTTATTAAATTATTTATTTAAATAAAATGTAGTAGAATTAATATGATAATAGTATAAAAGTTATAATTTATATTTATATAATTTATTATTATTAAATATAATACACATGTTAACAAGAATTGGACCTTCTTATTTACTCATTTATAATTTCTATATCATTAACTATAATATGCAATCGTGCAAGATCTTAACTTTTTATTATCCTATTAATTTCATTATTAATCTGCTAGATCCTAAATCCTACATTTTTTATTTTTGTTTTTAGTATTATTTTTTCGCTTCTTTTTTAAAATTATACTTTTTAAAATAAAATTGAAAACATATTTGATTAATATCAATATATTCATAATTTATTACTAATAATAAGTAAATATATTTTGAAGTCAATTTTTATTTTAAATATATTTTATATAATATTCAAGCTAGCACCAAAAACAATATCTTTCCTTTTCCCGTGTATCCAATTAATTATTGGGAGAGAGATTATTACCTAATATATGACAAGGTGAAAGCTTAACATATTAAGAAAACTAAAATGTTCTTTAATAAGGTAAAAGAGAAACTAAGTTAGTTATTTAGTGTTCCCTAGTTTAACTATTTCTGGTCTATTTATAAAGCAATCGATCATAACACATTATATAGCATATTCATGTCAAGAGGAAAAACAAAATGTTAACAAACTAGTGATTTAGTGAATAGATCAAGTATTAATGAAAAAGGAAAAAATTTAGTGACAAAATTAAATGACTGAATAAAAATTAAGATACATTTTAATTTTCACTTTCAATCTCTTTATTATATTTACAATTTTTAGACTAAAATATAAATTTCTAAATAAAAATTGAACGTATATTATTTTGATAAATTAGTTAAACTATTAATTTAATTTTAATATTTTTATATAATTTTTACTAAAAATATCAATAGGAAATTCATCATATTTTATTAAAAATAAAAAACAAATAAGATATTTGTAAAATGTTTAATTAAAATGTTTAATTTTTTTATAAATTTGTTTAAATTTAAAGTAATTATAAGATAAAATAAAATAAAATAATAGTAATTTATATTAAATAATTAAATCAAATTTATTAAGTTAATACATAACTCTCCACATTTTCATTTTTCAAACCCTAAGTGAAGTATTCAGTATTACATGCTTAACTTCAACCATTGAGCATTCACAAGCAGAAAGCCAACGCACCTACAATTTAACTAATATCAGGCAAACAAAGTTAATCATCGACAATTACAAAAATAAAACAGTTTTGTGCATACCAAGGCCTTATCTGCCATCATTTTCCTTATTGAATAGGCAAGACTACACAATAGAGTCAAAATGATTATAAAAAGGACTAAAACATCAAAAGTCAAAGTAATGAACTGGAAGAAAAAAAAAAGAATGATCTATAGGTAAAGAAAAGCTATGAGTTGACGTGTCTTAGCCTTATCTTAATAAGTAACTATCTAAAGAAGTGTACGAAAATCATAGCATTTTTGAATTGTACTTACCCAAATAATTGGGGTTATTTCTAATACATAAACTTAAGTTAAGGTCATGACTAATGGAAGTCCTTTCGGAACTACAACTACTACAATAGTGACCTACAGTATAAAAAATACTAGTTATCAATCAAATGAAGTGAAAAAAGTTGATGTTGTAGTGCAAATTATCACGACTGTAACTATTTTAACTACTTCATCAACAACATCACTGACTTTAGTTTTACCAACTTTGAACTGAACTTTTCCATAAAGACTTTTTCCATGGCCAGTAAAGAATCTGTCATTGCAAAGTTTATAGAATCAACACAGATCAAGGGAAAGAAGGGTGGAAATAAAGGAAAATACATAAAGATTGTCATCACTTGACCAAAAGAACAACCAGGACTACAAAAGCTACAGTAAGTCCAACAATGCCAATAAAAGGTTTAACCCCCGTTTACGCACACCTATTATTAGACATTTACATGTAAACAAATGTTAAGCTCCAAAGACACAAAAAGAAGTGAGAAAATATTAAAAGGCCCATAAGGCAATGATGGAAGAAGGTTGGTTAAGGTTTTTTTTTCTGAAAGATAAGATCAAGGGATGTTTTGACTAAAAAAATTTACATCTCTACTTTATAAAGCAAAGATGAGACATGTTTTGACTGGAAAAGTCTACTTCATAAAGTGAAGGTGAAGCATCCAAAACAAGAAATGAGGAATTCCATCCATTTTGTTTTGATATACTAATTATAGGATGGTGTTTGTGTATTATTAATATTTCAGCTGCCTACTTTGAGTTTCTAAAATGTATCCTAGATTGATGACATCACGTATTCTTGTAGGACTTCGACTCAATCTATTTTGTTCATTTATGTCCCATCTCTACTTCCACTAGAAAGAACACCAAGCAAAACCAGTGAAGTGTTTTTAATTAGACATAGGAAAAAGAAAAGCACTTCCACATAGCAGAATCTACCAAGTTTACATGAAAATTTCATTTTGTCGAAGTACCTTACAAATAGACTAATAAAGGAAATATCAATATATTTACAGAGACTTGAAAAAACAAATTAGTCACTCAAATCCAAAAATTGTGTTTCCCTTTACCTCTTAAACTTGTCAAATTAGACTGAAAAAGAGAGCCAAAAAACCAAAACTCTAGAGATCCTCTTATTCCAAAATCTTCCATAAGCTAATCAATCATAGTCTAAGTAACACTTTTTCTTCGTCTCGTTAATGCAGCTGTAGGTGCACATAATGGACACCTAACATGTGAAGAATTCGAAAATTGACAAAACAATACAAATCATGTCAAAAGAAGAACAACCAAAAAAAGAGACAAAAAAAGAGTAAATGTATAGGTGTAACAGGTGCAATGGATGGTGAAATTACAGATGAAGTAGTGTTCCCCTCTTGAATTCAGAGTGATTCGAGTAGGGATTGTGCGAACTAACATAATAGGATTGTTTGTACTATAACTATCATAATCGACCCTACTCACTTGGGCAACATCATGATCCCCATTTGTGAAATTGAAAACTGCACAACGATTAATCAAGAAAGATCAAATCTTTACTTCAACTCAATTCATACCAGAACATGACACAGCTATTAGTTTTAATACATGTTACCAAGTATGTCACCAATAACGAATCTTTGGCTTGTATCCTAAGAAGAGTAAGAACCAATACTAGATATGGTCCAGGCTGAGTTGCCTGCAACTACATGGTTTATCTGAGAAATTATGCATTGGAACAAAACAGCTGCTACAATTACTGCAAGAAATGCCATGTTCGATGTTTGTCCCATGGTTTGTGTTTGTGTTCTTTAAGTTCAGGTTGCCTCTGTTCATCTTTAACTCTTTCTCTTCAAGATATCTATTTTTTTTACTTAGAAGGAAGGATTCATTAACACAAAAATGCAAAAAAAGAAGAAGTCAATTTTGATCCAAAAAGACAAAGAATTGATTGAGAAGTTAAAATAAGAGATTGATTAATCATTGTGCAGTTTTCAATTCATACCAGAACATGACACAACTATTAGTTAATACATGTTACCAAGTATGTCACCAATAACGAATCTTTGGATTGTATCCTAAGAAGAGTAAGAACCAATACTAGATATGGTCCAGGCTGAGTTGCCTGCAACTACATGGTTTATCTGAGAAATTATGCATTGGAACAAAACAGCTGCTACAATTACTGCAAGAAATGCCATGTTCGATGTTTGTCCCATGATTTGTGTTTGTGTTCTTTAAGTTCAGATTGCCTCTGTTCATCTTTAACTCTTTCTCTTCAAGATATCTATTTTTTTACTTAGAAGGAAGGATTCATTAACAGAAAACTGAAAAAAAAAGTCAATTTTGATCCAAAAAGATAAAGAATTGATTGAGAAGTTAAAATAAGAGAATTACCATAGTGAGTTTGCGATAGGTAGTGCAGAAATTGGAGGAGGCATCCTTGCGAATGCCGAGGACGAAGTAATAGGAAGATCCAGCGTTGGATCCTCCTTCCGCACCATCTCTAACTTTCTGGGCTATTTACGAAGAATGAGAGAGAAAATATCTACTGAACTTTGAGAGAGAGAGGACTTTGTGAGTGTGTTAAAGGTAGAACCTTCAAAACCAAATATGCTTGGTGTGAGTAGTTCAGCACTCTCATCCCTTAACCAGAGGTCTCGAGCTCAAGTCCTAGGAATGGAGAAATCTATTTGGCCAGCACTTTACCCCTTACGGGCTGACCTAATGTGAGTGAGGATTAATCTGAGTGTGGATCGCTTAAAGGCACCTTCTCATAATTGGGACCCTCCTAAAACACCTTGTAGAATTTAAAAAAATGTAGAACCTTCGAGAGTTTTGGCATTTTATTTTTGATAAGTATCCCAATTAAATGAAGTTCAAATTGACGTGATTGAGACCGAGAAGCGTTATTAATTGGTGACAGCAAGAGAGATTGGAGAGAAAAGCAGGGAGAGGATGATTTACTTTTCCTTTAGTACGCGATCTTTAAGTATCTTTTCTTAACACTCTTTGATTTTTGTGTTTAAAATATTGCCACAGAGATTGGAGAGAGAAGCAGAGGTTAGGAGAATTATTAATTCGGTTGATAGGTTTCTCAGTCAAGAAACTACCAAAATTTATTACGTGCCAGATAATATAATGAATTGAACAGGTGATTTCTACTTTTTTACTCGAAAGGAAGAACCAGCTAACCTGTGTCTACTATTTATAGGGAGGGTTTAATGGAATAAATTGAGTCGTCAAATAAATTTGCGACCGACAGATCTAGGATACGTTAACGACGAAAGAGACCACCTATATTCGTGCTTAGTATATAGTAGTTAATAATGCATTATAATGAAAGTTAAGATTTTAAAGGTAAACTCATAAATCTTTTAAATTTTAAATGAAATTTTTTTCAACTTTTTCATGCAATCTAAATAAAAATATTTTTTTTTCAAAATTTATATTATGTATTTATTTCTTAATATTTTAATTAAAATTTTGATTTTAAATTATTATTTTTAAAAAAAAGTATTATTTTATTCTTAAAAATACTAAATTTATTTAATCTCACAAATAAATTATATTTGTGAAATTTTAGATTTTTTATTTATCTTCTTATATTTTAATTGAAAATTTTAAATTATTATTCTTAGAATCTAATTATTATTTTCAATCATAAATTTGTTTAATAAATTAAATTATTAGTTAGTATATATTTTGCTTAAAATAATTAAGAATGTGTTAAAAATAATATTTAAAATATAAAGAAGTATATTTAAAGGACATTAAAAAGGAAATCAGAATAAACTTAGAGTCTTTTCTACGGACTTTCTTTTAATATGCTTGAACTTTTATAGTTTTTAAATAAATTATAATATCAAAATACAATTTTTTAAAAATTTATGTTAGATTCAATCTTAGTTTAAATTATTAGATTTATAATTATTCTATTATATATTAATGGACATTATTAGTGCATTTTTATTTTAATAAGATATTTTATTTTATACTATATTTTTACATATTCTCATAATTTTTACTTCTTATTTATTATATACCAGTTTTATAGTGGTTTAATACCAGTTGAACCTTTAAATCTTAAACTTTTTTTTGAACGATTCTATTTCCGTTCTGGTTTTAAAACATTGTATTCAACTTGTATAAAGCTATAATATATTATTTAAGACTAAATTGATTGGTTGTTATATGGAGACTCCAATGTCAACCCATCCAATAGTTTTAATAAGTATTTCATAATACATTAAAATTAAAATTAATTTTAGGTTATATTATTTTTCCTCTAGTAATTTCGGACTTAAAAGGTTTTATTGATAGCAATTGAGTTGGAAAGTGTCATTAATCTTAGGGATAAATTTTTGCTAAAGAAAAAAGGCAAAAATATAATAGTTGGAATATTTACAATGAATTAATAAATTCAATTTTTTAAAAATTTGGAAATGTATAGTAAACAAGGAATTTAAAAAATAAATGGATGAAATATATTAGTGAATATTGCGAAATTTATATAAAGGAAAAGATAAAATAGTTTAATAAAAGTTTAAAGGAACAAGTGTAAATAAAAGTGGTATAATATTTTAGTACATAGTTAAAAAATAAGGATAAAATTTTATAAAAATATATAAATATAAAGAGTTATCTCCTGTTATGATTTGAAAAGTTTTAAGGAGTTATGGTTGTGAGATTTATGACCTATGAAAAAACAAAATAAAAATTTAATGGAATTGGACAGTATTTATGAACATGTTATGTTATAAATGGAAAAAGATGTATAAACAATTATTGTTAAAAATTAAAATTTGTGGAAAAAATTAAAATTGGTGAATGTGGATAAATTTGAGTTAGAATATTTAAAACAAATTAATAAAATTAGTTAGTAAAAATTAGGAATAAAAATAAAATAAATTTGGAAATATATAATATAATGCATTTGTTATAAATGGATAAAATATACGAAATAAATAAATTTATTATAATATGTGAGGTAAAAGTAAAAATATAAAAAAAAATTCAAAAATCACAGGTGTGACTTAGAGACATAAAAAATCCCATTGAGACCCGCCCTTCAACAAAACTAAGAGCATATCTTGCATACACTTCCCAAAGATGAGTTACAAAATAAACTTCAACATATTAAACGGTGTATAAAGCATCCTTTTGTAATCTATTCTCATAAAGAGAAAAAGAACTAGTACATTTTCACCATAACTTTTACAACATGGTTCTATCAAATCGTCACAACATGGACATTACCTGTGCCTTGCGCGCACATCTAGTTTGATATATTTCAATGAATATTCCCTATGTTGTTCAGGTTGAGACATATTCCGCAGATCATAAACATTGACATGTCTTCCTACAATAGCTACAACTAAACGATTCCCAATAAGAGACAAAGAACAAACACGCTCAAGTTAAGGATATGTGCCTATAAGAATACACTCCTGTCCACTGGTTCCTCGGCTGTCGTCCCACCTCCTAGCTCCAGCCGTGAGTTGTCTAACCCGTCGGCAGGCGAGATCTCAAACCTTGGTTTCTCTAACCACATCAATCATCTACTCGTGTCTTCTTGGGACAAGGTACCACTACTTTTTCACTTCTACTCTCACCTCCCCCAAAACCCTAGAAAGCCTCAAGTTGTTAGATTCTCTTCATGGTAATGACTTAACATGTCACACCTGTGAGACATTTTGATTTTAATCTTGTTATACAAGTAACATCTGTAAACAGTAAGATATGGAGTTTTGTGTCCATCCCATTTGTACTTAGTATATATGTACTTAATATTTAAAAATATACCATAGTCACGGGTCTGTCATGTTAAGTCATACCCCATGAGAATGTAGTACGGGTGTGACATGTTAAGTCACACCAGTGAAAATTGTGTGAGAGTTAAGAAAGGGAAGAATTTAGTCGTTAAGCTCGTGTGAGAATTAATATATCTAAAAGTTTATAAGTTTATCTTAAAAAATAACTATTATAAAAAGAATTAGAGTATATTTAGATAAAAAATGAATATTGAATATAAATTTATATTAATTAATAAGAAAAGAAAAAATAAAGAGGAAGATCCTTGATAAAATGGACGGTGGGATGGAATTTCGCATATTAATACTTAATAAGATGTATGTATATTCAACCATCCTAAAGCATGGTCGTACATTCGTCCTTAGTAGATGGTAAGATGTATGGATATTCAACCATCCTAACATGTGGTCGTAAAATAAGAAGAAAAAAGAAATGACATGAGTCACAGTTGTGACTATTTAAGTCACAAGCGTGACATGCATGAGATAGGGAAGAATATAGGCCGTTGATGAAATGGACAGTGAGATGAAATTTCATGGTCGTCCATCCCATTCGTCCTTGGTATATATATACTTAATAAAAAATTTTAAAGCAAAAAATCAAAATTCGTCACTTAAACTTTTTAGCTACAATTACAAAATTGTCACATATCTTTTTAGCTACATTTTAGAAAACATCTCCAATAAACTTTAGATGTTTTCACGAAATGTAGCTAAATATATTTGCTACGAAAACCAAATTGTCTCTAAAACTTATTACCTATGCATACATTAACAAAGCTAACAATGTTTAGCCATGAAACAACAACATCGCAATATATCATTCGCGAAAATTTCCTTTATCCTCAAGTATTCCTTTTCAAAACATATTTCTGATCGGAGCAAAAAATTTTGGGCGACGATTTGACAAAACGTTGTAAATAATATTTTTCGACCAGGCTTCTGAAACTATTTATGCAATGAATTATTATCATTAGTGACGAATAGTTCTGTCATCCAAACCATAATCTGTTGTAGTGTGGTGCATATGAGGCCAAGTAGTTGAGGAAGTGATGGTTATCTGAGACTTGGTGCTGACAGTGGAGAGCAGTTAGAGAAAATGAGATAAGAGAGACCGTATCTTAGTGAGGCAAGCTGGAGACAATGAGAGGAGAGGGAGAACAATGCAACTAGGGTTAGGTAGGATTGTTTAGTTTTATTTTTAATTTGATCCATAAGTTTTGAAATTTACAAATTCGGTAAATACCAATATTTTGGGTATCGACTGATACCAATTGGTACTGACCATTACTGACTAGTATCCTAAACTAGTTCATATTAACTATTTGAATATCATTTCTACCTAGTACGAAATGGTATTCATATAGTTGGTACAAGTTGTTTATCATTATATAATGCTTTAAAGCATAATAAAAGTATCACTTATAAAAAGAAAAACAAATCCATTAGAACTTTCATTAATATAATTATTGTACATTTGTCTAATAATTTCATCCCGCTTTAGGACTTACTTTAAAGTTGTGTTAGAGTAACATTGCACTCCAATTAAGAACTTACATCTTTATTTACATTTTTCACAATTTACTTTTCATTTTCAGTACGACTGTAAAATAGTTGATCGCTTGTCCATACAACAAAATAAAGTTGTGTATAACAAAATAAAAAATAAAGATGTATTTTTATTTCTTCATATCATAATTGGACATGTTCGAAAGTATTAGGAATCTTGCTTTTCAAACACCAAAATATCTTTCAATAACACTTCTCAATAAAGAATGCATATAGTTAAACAATTTTTGTACATGTGGCACCAAGAGAGGCCAAAATGGAGCTAAAAAATCAAAGTTTAACACCTAATTCAGCTGATTAAGAAACAAACTAAGGTAAGTTTCATCTAATGAACAATTTTAAGCTTGAACTACCATTTCTAAAAGCTCTGAAAGACGATTAAAAATTGAAAGAAATTAAGATCTTTGTGAAACTTTCTGAAAATGAAAGGTCATTATACCCTTAATTAATTTCATAAAGCAAATGTCAAGGCATGCAAAATTTTTGAAAAAATTTAAAGCTAAAAAGAATTTAAAAATAAACTTTAATCAAAATGTTTCAACAATATTGCTAGAGTAGTGCTCTAATGGTAATCACCTTTAGTACTTTTGTATTGGCTTTATTTTGAGTAATAAAGTAAAAGACGTTTTTCATTAATTTGATATTCTTTTATATATGAATTGATGTTGACCTTAAACCCAATTAATGAAGTCCATGATACAAAATATAGCATGAAGGAAATCATTATGAGATCATGATAATGAGATTCCTATTATGTGCAATTATGTTAGTATCTAAATAATCCCTAGTCATAGGATTAATAAAATAGGACATTATTAATCTAGATAGACTAGCACATGTTATACTTCTTGATTTGATCAAGCAGTTGATCTTATAAACTGTAAACATGAGATGTTTAGGGTTAATATGTGGATGCTTACTAAGGGTAGTAAGTACATCGGAAGAACCGCTATGAGATTATTATATGGATGATCTATCGAATGTCAATGATTAATCTCATCATGGCAATGGTGCAAATATCCTTAGACTTGAGGTACTAAAGGATATCTTGGATACTAATACTATACTTTGACATCATTCTTTATTACCTCAAGAAGAGGTCGCTCTTAGGGTGATGATTAGATACAGCTATTAGTATTTGAAGATAATTCGGTAGCCAATAAAGGATTCACCACTTCTAATGGAAAGAGAAGATACCCGTAGCCTTTTGTAGAGGTAATTGCTTGGGAGTCTCTAGTTAGAGCAGTTATATGTAATGAAGAGTGTCTTCAATGACACATAGAGTAATGAGATCCTAGGATAAGAACTAACATCACTTGGACTAGATAAGACGTAGTCAGTCTAGTGGGAGTTGACACATAGCCCATACTCCTAACCAAGTGGGGTATAGTATAGTGAAAGGACAAATTGCATGGTAACTATCTATGGAAAGGTTCATAGGTTGGATAATTAACTATCGAAGAGTTCGTGTGTTAATCCACTCATATTTCTACAAAATGGAATCATGAAACCCTTCATGATTTGATTGAATTAAGAGTTAGTTCAAGTGCCTTAAATAATTAGGAACCTAAGGTCACATGTAAAAAAAGATCGGATGAAAAACATAATGTATATAGCTAAATTTAAGTAGGCCATGATTGTGACTCATAGGCCACAATCATGACTAAAAGCGAGCTGATTTTTTTAAAAGACCACAATCGTAACAAACGACACGAATCAATATATAAGTAAGTTCTTCACTTATGTGCACGAGGCTTAATCACTTCTTACACACATTAGTGAGTTGATAAGAGCTCTAGAAGAGTTCTAGGGAGAGTAAGAAGACTTCTTGGGTTCTCTTCATGCAATTTATGCAATCGTTGTATATAACAACATGTATGCAAGATAACCTTGATCTATCTTTCATTTGAACATCTACTTGAATTCATCAAGTTTGGTGTTCTAACACCTTTACACATAATTCATCTTCTATCTTTGTGTGATCTTGGGTGATCAAAGAAGGGTTTAGTGTTTGTAACAACCTAAACAAGGGGAAGAAACAAGAAAGGAGGAGAAACAAAGGTAAAAAAAAGTTTTGTCATTTCATGTTCTTTACATATCCTTGGATGCATGTATGATCTTGTGGTTTTCGGGTTATCATGGCATCGAAATCTTGATTTCGACACTTCTCCTGTGTACGCATGCATGTGATGCATGCAACCATGGCTAACCTAACAGTTGTATTAGAGTAAGTTTAAGCATGTAATAGATGATGTTTTGAACATGTGCAAAGTGTTTGCTAGGTTGTGACTGACTTACATGTTGATTTGGAATAACTTGTGTAAAACGTACAATTTTTTTTTTCTGATTTTCTTTTGTAGAAATGTTTATAAGATGTTATATTATGTTTTTGTTAAAGGAAATTACAATTGAAGGTCATTTTCTATTTTATTTCGAATTAATATCCAAACTGTTCGTATGTTAATTTCTTGGATTTTTTGGAAAATTGATTGCATATGCCGATTTTGAAAATTTCATAATGATTCTAGAAATTGTTTTTTTTCTTTACAGAAATGTTTATAATATGTTATGTATGTTTTTGTAAAAAGAAAAATGCAATTGAATGTCATTTGCTATTTTATTACGAATTAAGTTTCAACTTGATGCATGTATGAAGTTCTGGAAATTCTGGAAATGTGACGAACATGCATGCATGAAAATTCCATATTAATTTTTATAAAATAGTTTTTATAAATTTTATCCATGCATATTCAAGATGAGATGTTGCCACATGTATGAGATTCATGAAACTTGTTAAAGTGATTATCTTATGCATGCATGATGTAATGGTTGACTAGTGTTAGAATTAATGTGACAAGTATCATACACATGTGATGTGCTGGCTATTTCCTATTTATTAATAAATAATTGCTAAGAATTAGGTTCTGAAATTTTTTATTAGACACATTTAGAATGTTTATAAGACTCTGAAATCTTTTCAGAATTAATTGAATTTGATTCAATTAATAAATAAAGTCAAAGTCAATATTGGTCAACTTTTTGAAAGTTGATGAAGTTGACTGACTTAATGACTTATAATTATGTATTTCGGTTATAAGACCTAAATAAAGTTCTTATGTGATAAGAAATGTATTATTTTGATGGTAATAGCATGCTTAATGCATATGCTAGAAATTAGGGTTTTATAAATTTTCTGAACATCGAATCGGTCTCTTTAGTGTCTAGTAGGTTAACTTATTTATTTTGAAGATTTCGGCCTTCAAGATAATTTTGGCATGTGTTGAAATTGTTTAGATAAATTTGAGATGAACTAGGGATGACTAATTAATGTATAAGAATTTTGGAAACCCTATGGATTAATTTAGAATTAATCCAACTAGAGCATAATATTTCTAGTCTGACTAGATAAAGGCATATAAACTAGGATTAAAGTGTTTAATCTAGACAACAAAATAATTAAATTTTAGGGTTTGTAATCAAATCACATTCATAATCCAAATTAGCCAAGACTAACACTAGTACCTGATTAGGTTCAAGAGTTGAATCAAATGACGAACTTTAGATGCATAGTCAAGTCATAACCTAAATTAAACCTCCTTTATATGATACATACATTAGATTCATTTTAAAGGTAGTTATGGACATAGGCTTAATTTAATTGAGTTTTCCATAATCTAAATGCATATGTGTAATATACATATTCAAGATCATCCAAGTATTGATGAGACCAAAGAATAAATCCCCCAACCAAAATATTAGGACTTATGCCTTCCATTGATATGACAAGAACCAAAGTTCTTTTAGAGTTGGGTTATTGGGCAAAACCAAGCCCGCTCTATATGAATATGTTCAAAACAAGGAAATTGGATTTTTGAATTAATAGGATGGTCCTAATTGAAAGCGTTGATTTGTTGGGCAAACCCAAAGTCAATGTTGATAGCGACGAAGTTGGGTTATATACATTAGATGTATACAAATTAAGAGTTGATGACCTAATGAGTGTGCTAAATCAATAGTTGATGGCACAAGTTGATAGTTGCAAAAATGAATGTAATTGGTATGAATGATACCTACTGATTGACCTAAGTTGGCTTATTGGGTAAACCTAAGGTCATTCTTGGTGATATCAGATATCGACCCAATAGGAAAACTATAAGTTTTCTCAAATTCATAGTGAGGGCTATGGATTTGAATAAGAATAGTGGGACTTACATGTATGTGATTAAAGTCCTTACCGATATACATTAAGTGTACATTCTAACACTTTCTCTCATTCTTCTAGGTTATCGAATCGCACGATTTCTTCTAATGTGAACCTACACTCCCTATTAGATTCCAACAAACTCATGGGACCTAACTTCTTGAATTGGCTACAGAATTTGATAATCGTTCTTAAATCCAAAAAAGTAGGATATGTCCTAGATGAATCACTTCCCAATCCCCTTGCTGTCAATGCATCTGATGAAGATCAAAAAGCTTATAAGAAGCTATTAGACGATAGCGAGTTGGCTAGCTGTATGATGCTAGCCTCTATGTCACCAGAACTGCAAAAGCAACATGAGGTTATAAATGCTCATACCATAGTCTACCATCTGATGGAACTGTTTGATGGATAGGCTCGATCTAAAAGGTTCAAGATCTCAAGGTTGCTTTTCCATTCAAAGATGGTTGAGGGATCATCTCCACTGCAGTATACACTAAAGATGAATGGATACATTGAGAGATTAGGCAGTTTAGGCTTCATTATGGATCATAAATTAAGTATAGACTTAATTCTGACCAGTTTGACTGATAGTTATTCCCAGTTTGTGCTTAAATATCAAACAAACCAAATATCCATAATGATACCTGAGCTGATTAATTTACTCAAAACAGCTGAGCAAACTGTCAGGAAAGACAGTATGGCTGTGATGCTGGTGGACTTTGCTTCTGGTTCTTAAAAGAAGAACCAAAAGAAGAAGAAGAAGTCCAAGAAGCCAATAGAAGGTGTAGCTAAAAAGAAGGCGAAGAAAACAGCACCAAGGGGGATATGCTTCCATTGCAACAAGGAAGGGCATTGGAAGAGGAGCTGCAAAGCTTATCTAGAGTCGTTGAAGTAACAGAAGGCATTAGATGCCCTACCGTCTACTTCAGGTATGTTATTTGTCGTTGGGGTAAATACTATTTCTGATCATAACATTTGGGTATTAGATACCAAATGTGACCCACACATATATGTGTTGATATGTAGGGTCTCAGGGATAGTAGATCACTTAAGAAGGGAGAGATGGACCTACATGTGGGAAATGTAGCAATAGTTGTTGCATTAACTATAGGGACATATGTTTTGTATCTTCCTAGTAGGCTAGAGTTAGTTTTGGAAATTTGCTATTATGTACTCGTTGTGACTACAAACATTGTATCCGTTTTATGTCTCAATAAAGAAGGATTCCATTTAACTTTTTCAAGCAATGGTTGTTCAATTAAGTTGAATGAAATGTTGTATGGTACTGCTACATTGTGCAATGGAATTTACATATTAGATATGTGCAATCCAATTTTAAATATCAATGATAATAAAAGACAAAAACGAGATAACTTAAAATCATCTTACTTATGACATTGTCGACTTAGCCATATAAGTGAGAAATGCATGATTAAGTTACACAAGAATGGTAGCCTAGGGTTATTTGATTATAAATCATATGGCACATAAGAATCTTACTTGTTAGGTTAGATGACTAAATTACCTTTTAAAGGAAAGGGTGAACGAATGAATGGGTTGTTAGAACTAATACATTCAGATGTATATGGTCTGATGTCCATTTATGCCAGAGGTGGTTTTGTATACTTTATTACTTTTATCGATGATTATCCATGATAAGGGTATGTGTTGGACCCTGATTCTGAAGTCCAACTCTAGATTCGGAATACCAATTATCATAAGACGTGCACAATATCATAAGACTCTCAAATATTTACCTCATCATACTCTTTAATACATTACTTACATATAATTTTCATCCTTCACATTTCAATACCCTCAAAACAAAGCTATAATGATCTTTCAAGCCACATTACAACATAATCCAAAATCTCAAATACAAAAGTTACCTGAACTACAAATTCTTAAAGTGTGACTAAAGCCTTGTGTTTTCCAAAACTAACTCAAAATACAATATAAGCAACTTGGAGTGATGCCTTGACTCTCTTTCACTCCATCTCTTGCTTATCACCTAAAGGTGGGGCTAGGAAGGGGGTGAGCTTGAAAGCTTGTGGGTAACAGTTTATAATAAAAGATAAACAAAAACTTTTGAAAACCATTTTACTTGCCATAGGAAACTTTCATTAAGTCTATAAAACACATGTTTCTCAAAATTCTTATTGAATCATAAAACACATGGTTTCTAAATTTTTAACCAAATTCCCAATAAAACAATTCATGTATGCATCAATCTTGTCAAACATATATATATATATATATAAACATTGATATAGGCATACACTTCTTATCTCAATCTAGAATGATAGTTCGGCAATTACAATACCAAATCACATTTCACAATTCAATTTATCATCACATAGGACATATTGGATGAAATTTAACATCATAGCATAACACTCAAATTTGCATCATAACTTAACATATCAAAATGCAAATGCACAACAAATGACTCGAGGGTTCCGTGAAACAAAATAGATAAACTGAAGTTTACTCCGAGAATGCAACGAGTCCACTTTTCAGATCTCGTGGGCTACAAGCGGGCAGCTGGGAGAAGGCTTTATGTCGACGTGCACATGACTACGAAACGGTTCCACTCTCGCCCAAACACAATCAACTTTCATGCTCAACTCAATCACAATTTCATATTCTTATGCTTTTCTTTATACAAAATTCCATGACACAATTCAATGGCATAACATGGTCATACTCACAATTCAACTATATCAACATGTCATACATCTTT
>JAOSBN010161371.1:0-21980 GCA_027563595.1 Erythroxylum suave | reverse complement strand
TTAAATATCATGGGTATGGTTAAATGAAGCTAGAATGATGAGTATATTAAGATTGATGACTTGATTATGCCATTTTTTTATATATGTATCGTGAGTGATGAAATGTGTATTTAAATATCTTGCTTTTGTATATGTTTATGATGATTAATGACCCATAAATTGTTACAGTGATGATTTTGAGGTAGAATGATCATTAAAATGGTGTTGGATGAGTACAGAAAATTGAAGATGAATGGGTGCATATATAAGTTCTGTTTTTCGTTAATGATCAAATATGGATCATGAGTTGTTTGTGAATGATATTGAGTTGAAATGGAGCAGAGAATGAAGAGGGAATGAAGTAGAAAAGGTGATCTAGGTATAAGGTAGGTTAGATGTAAAATATTGGAAGTTATAAAATCTGGAAAATTGGAAGATGAGTCATGTTTACTGCTTTCTGTGAAAGTTCCCCGCGGCCAACTCCTTGGTTCACCGCAGCCAACTTGAAGGTTTTCACTAGGAAATTTCCTCTCAGGAAAAGTTAGCCGCGGCCAACTCCTGGCTTTACTACTGCTAACTTTCCTGCACAACTTAAACATGCTTTAGTATTTTGACAATATCTTGTTTTGTAGTTATCCAAATGGAATGATTTTAATTTAAAGTCAACTAGAGACATAGGGCTACAAATTGGCTCAAGAAATTCAATTTTAATTCAGTCTCCAAGAAATTCAATTTTAATTCATCTGGATGGAAGTTGAGTGTAGGGCACTGTTCCAGTGTAAGAATAGTCTAAAAATGTTTGGGGTATAACTTTCGGATTACTGTACCTAATTGAATGATTGTGGTATCATTAAAGATAAGGGAAAAATTTTATAAAAGAAAGTATCCTCAAATTTCTTCATTTTCTTGGTCAAAAAGAACATGGAAAGTTGACCCGAAAATTTTTATAGGAAAAATCTAAATTGAACAAGGAATTATGAATTTCAATTTTAATGGTTTTATGGAGGTATAAACCATTAGTATAAATGATACTCATTTAAGTTTAAAAATATGAATGTTTACATGACGAGAATAATAGAGTGATATTTGGGATTATCATGAACATACATTGTGCATATTTCATATACATACATGTGCATTAACAAACACTTACAATTATGCAAAAGTGTGATATGTGTATATTGTTTGATATAGAGGAGTAATTGAAATGTCAACATCTTGACATTGCCGAAACTTCAAGGCAATAGCTTCAGAAGCAACCGGTGAGTATCCTAGATGGTCTCACTCAATTAATTGTTGTGTTAGATTATGTCTGAAATATTTATTGAATGTGAAATTGATTGTAATAATCCTAAACAATGATGGTCCGAGGTTTCTGATGAATGAATGTGATATTTGAAGTGCTTCTTGTATGTGAATGTGAAGAAATAAATGTTACTCCAAAATTTTGTTGAATGTCAAACTAAGGTCCAAAGATGATTATGTTTTGACTGTGAATGTGACTAATTAAAAACAATTTTTAGATGAATGTGTGAGATGCATTTCATTTTATGAATGCATGAAAGATAAAGGTAGTTGTGACCAGAGTTGCTAATAAAAGAGCTTAAAGCTCAGACCGTAATAAGAGCCTTTGGCTTAGTTGTGCATATACCCGGTATCCACTAAGGGATATGGGACAATAAGTGATATAGCTCGGTATCTATAAAGGGATATGAGCTACTAAAAAGACATTTGGTCACAACAAAGTAATAAATAAAACTAAGTCACATACATTGCATTTATATTTGATATGTGTATTTTACATTAATGAAATGGCCATTATGATTCTTTTGAAAGTGAAAGGTGATATTTTACGAATATGCAAAGATGTGAAAAAATGATACATATATTGATGTGATGCGTGAATTGAGTGAACCATCGATGATGGTTACCTTATTGAGTTCGCAAAACTCACCAAAATTGCATCATTGACATTTCAGGATTGCGAGATGACTTTAGCTACTAAGAGATCGTACGAGAAGCGTCATTCTTGCACTTTTGAGAAGAAAATGGCTCACAGGTCGGTTCGCTAGGATTGGAAAGATTATATAGGCTTTTCGATGTAATTTCCTCTTTCATGTAGCATATTTTGTATTAGGCTATGTTGATGTACTTGTATGAATGGTTGAAAGATACATTGTATAACGATCAATTTCGTGAATGAAATGAGGAAAATTTTGGATTTTTAAAATATTATGACTCTCTTTATGATGCTTTATAAGAGAATAAAGATAGATGATGCCATGTTAAATGAGGGTTGTGAGTGAATGTGGTGAGCCATTATCACAAGTTATGTACTAGAATGTCCGCAAGGTGTTCCAATATGTACCCTATGGTAACGGGGTGCCAGAAGCAAACTACTAGAGAAGTTTATAGATCCAGGGAGTTTTAATATCCTTTATGAAATTAGTAGTTTAAAAATATATAAGGTTTTAACTCACCTAGGGGCTAGAACTAATATGATTCCTTATTCATTGTTTGAGAAACTATGATTACCTAAACTAAAACCTACTAGGAGTGTGCAGTTAGCAAATAGATTAATAAAACATCATAGGGGAGTTGTAGAGAACAATTTGATTAAATTTGATAAGTTTGTCTTCCCAGCTGATTTGGTGATTCTTGACATAGAGGCAGATGTAAAAGTACCTTTAGTCTTTGTTTGAGCCTTTTTGGTGACCGCTAAATCAATAATATATTCTAACGAAGGTAAGTTATTATTAAGGGTGGGGTGAAGAGGGTGTTTATAAAATGTCTAATGTCATGAATCTTGCTCTTAGAATTAATGATGTAATTGAATCTAGTGATTTGTGTAATGACTCATTTTCATATACTTTTTAAGACACTACTTTTAAAGGTCCATCGAAGTTTGTGCAAGTTTATAATAGTAAACTAAAGGAAAAAGTGACAATAAGCAACAACAGATAGCTACTTAAAGGTCATGGAACTATGGTAAAACTGTAATAACCTAATACGTACAAGCCGCTTTAAGCATGAAATGTACGTCAAACTAGCAACATTTACTAAGCACTACTTAGGAGGCAACCCAAGAATCAGTTTAAGTTTTTATTTTCAAGTTTATTCCATTTTGTTTCTATTTTGTTGTTAGTATATAGTTTTATTGAGTTTAGGTTAGGACATTAACCATTGTGAAGAGAATATGCATGATTATTATGTCAAGGTATAGACTTACAGGTTAGATACATAACCATGTAACAGACTGTTTTGTTCTGTGAAAAGTTACAGTTTAGCGACTTACACGGTCAACTATATGGTCATGTAGTAGATTGTGTAAGTCCACGGGAGCCCTTAAATTTTCCTTACCTCTTCGCTTTTCTCATTTTTCTCTTACCTCTTTATCTCTCCCACAATTGCCAATCTCACTCTCTGCAAATTTTCAAAATTTTTCTTGCAAATTAGCAATACCTAAGTAAGTATTCTTATCAATTGCACTTTCTTATGCATGAATAATTGTGTGTTTTGCAATTTTAGGAATGTTTTGCCCCAAAAAATGCTGATGTTAGGTTTTGAGATTTTGTGGTCAATTGTGGTTTAAAAGTTGAATTTCATCCTTACCCATTTGATTTATTGTTTCAATTTAATGAATTGCATGAAATTTGGCTGAAATTTCAATTAGGATTACAATTTTATGCAATTTTGCTCACTAATTGTTAAGTTGTAAGGATTTTGCATAAAATTAGGATTAATTAGCTGTGCTTATGGTTAATTGAGGATGTTTTATTGTTAATTTCAATTAAATTTTGGTTTTTACATAAATTCAATGTTTAATTTCGCTAATTTTGCGTAGTTGTTATATTAGCTTTGTTAATTTCAATTTTTAAAGTTAATTTCATAATTACATAATTAGGTTAGTTTTAATTGTTAATTGCAATTCTAAATTTAATTTTATGGTTAATTATGTTATTAGTTAATTTTTAATTTTTATCTTATTTTATATTATCAATTATTTAATTCCTTATTGTTAAATTATTTTTTTTGATTTTTTATTATGTGCTTAATTTTCATTGTTAGTGCTTTTTCCTATTTTAACAATTTGGAGAGCATAAGAAATAAGCGTGGGGAAAGAGTATTTTTGTAATTTATATGCAAAATTCTCACATTTATTTAAATTTTGAGGCATAATGATGGGACGACAATGCACAAAAGAAGTTCCAAGAAAGCGTCTACAAAGAAAAGTGTCATCTAGAGACCTAAGAGGAGCTCATATAGTCCAATCACCCTATCAACCTCCAATGTTACTTTTTAATGTGGCAACATACGAGGAATAGTATCAGCAGTTTAAGGAGAAGACTTTCGTAACGGATCATAGCATTAACCTAAAGGCGCTAGGGCAAGTTGGTTTGGTTCAACAAGTACAAGACCTTATTGACTTTGGAGCTTGGTCCCAATTTTTTAAGATCATGAAGCCTTCTTACTAGGACTGAATGAACATTATTCAGTTCTGACTATTAGGGGGTTTGAATGTGCTATTCATAGCTTTTCATCACAATGGGGCTGTACAACTAAGAGTTTATGGGGACGTAAGCTTACTTAGCCTTATGGATAGACTTTCGTGTGGGATGTCTTCTCAACAATTCTTGAGTACGATCAGCAACGATAGAGACTACGACTCGAGTAAATCCAAGGCCTCATCTCTACGACACCCTATGTTCATATGTATACATGGAGTACTGAGTCACAAGCTGAGTGGATAAGGTGACATCCTTGGCATCATTAAAAATATAAATATGTGTTACCTTTGGAGTATGAGTGAGAGGATGCTAATACACCTAGTGTTAGGCACCATTTCTGGAGTTTAACTCGTGAGTCAAACGTGAATGCATCACTCTGTAGGGTTCTTTTAATGGAATCTCATTAGCCAACATAGGTTCATCTTCATTCTCATAACATCCTAAAATTCCATACTTGAACACTTGATATACTCCAATTCATTCTTATGTTTATATCCTCAATCGTCCCTCTAACATATTACTCATTTTTATATCTTATTTTCACATCAAACTAAAAACATTTCAATCTCCATTCGATCCTAAATGTATCGTAGGAAAACATCGATAAGTCCACGATATTAAGGTCATTCAAATATGGTTTTAAAGAGGACTTCGATTTCTACAACTTCTATGAAGACCCTAAGAGAGATTTTGTCTTCTAGAGGGTCATTGAACATTTATATGGGTATCCTGAAAATGTTTGCTTAGTAGACATATGTTCCTTCAAACTAACATAAACTGAGTTGGAACACTGAATTTCCCTAGAAGGTCTACCCAGCAGACATTAAATCCGCCCAATGGACATTTATGAGCCAATTTCCAGATTTCTAATTCCTACAAGTTACCTATGACCCATCTTATGCATATCTATCATTTCTAACTTATTTTCCTCATCATTTTCCCTTGATTCTCACTTCCATTTCAACTCAATATCATTTACAACTAAATCTAATCTATGTGTTTGGTCATCAACCCAAAAACATAACATTCAAACTTATACACATTCATCATAAATTTCTGCACATGTTTAATTCCCTTTATCACCTTCATTTCATCTCTAACTTATCACACTACTTCTTCCCATTTCAAGACACCATAGTACTCTTTGTCTGTTAGATCAAGTTAGAAAAGGGCTATAGAGTGTCCCGTATGCACCTTGTGCTGCATCACTAATCTTGTAAAAATCCTATCTTTCAAATTTGATCTCCAAAAATTACAAACTTTATATTGTTGGGATTTCAAACTTTATAAAGCTTTAATAGGCATTTCAATACACAAATACCTCATTGGACTCACAATCCAAAATACAAAATATACATGAATGAGTGATAATTGAATTGGGGCTAAAGGCTTGAGTTTTCTTATACTTACTCAAATATAAAAATATGTAGACTTGGAGTGATGCCTTGACTATCGATCACTCGATCTCTTGTTTGTCACCTGGAGATGGGGAGAAAAGGGGTGAGCTAAAAACTCATGGGTAACAAGTTTATATCATAGAAACAAGTAAAACCATTGAAAATTTCATTACTGTAGTAAAATGCGTTGAAATCATAAAACATGTATTTCTCAAATTCTCAAGCTTGTCAGACAAATCATAAACAACATAAGATTATATTTCTCAAACTTTTTAAAAAATTATAAACAACATAAGTAATTATAATGGTTTGGGTAGTCCATATAAACATGATAGAGAAGCCTGCTAGCTAAACCATATACATGAGGGAGTTCTTACGAAGCTCCAATAAACATTAAGGAGTTCCTGCAAATCTCCAATAAACATGAGGGAGTTCGTAATAGAACTTCATGCCATTAGCGGGTAGGTGGGAGAAGCCTTTAACGTGGTCAATGTGCACGTGATATAACATGATGGACACCACAAACCCAAACACGAGTATGAATTTCATGACTTGTAAACATATTGCACAAAAGGCACATTTCGGAAGCATGATTTCCACAAGCATGAAATATTTCAAATACAATTTCTATCATCATTTCATAACTCAAACATGTCACAAATACTTAAATCATTTAAGAAACAATAAATACAAAATTTATAAAGCAATTGAAATCATTTAATTCTATTCATTAAGAAGTACGCTATTAACTCAAACTATAAACATGTAACCCACCTGGATTCCTTACTTAGAAATATCCCTCCTCTTGCTCCTCTTGCCTCTCTTTATTCCCTTTAACATTGGAAAAAAATTTCCGATTCAATGGGAATAAAAATTGAGAATCCAAATAGCATATTTACTAAAAATTGATTCTAGAATACTTAATTTAATGTGTTTCCTAAGCTTCATGAACCAAAATTCCTTCTAAATTCCAAAGGATTAAAAATGGGCTTACCTTAAATCTTCACCAAACAAAAAGATATTTGGCTCAAATGAAAGCTCTTCTCTTCCTCTTTCTTTTTCTCTTCTTAAATAACCTCAAAATCACTCTTGAAAACTAAGAAAAGATTAAACCTAAACTTGTCTTCTTTCTTTTTCTCTCATGGACATACTCTCTCTCATTTCTCTTTCTTTTTCACATTTTTCTCTTCTTCTCTCCCTTCATTCACGTTTTTCTTCATCTAATAAACAAGACAACATTTTACTCTTCCCTTTTTACCCTTAATGAGTGCAAAATGTCAACTTTACCCTTCCTTTAATGCTTCATGGTTTTTAAAGCTTAAGTGACATGCCACAATTGCCCTTAATACATTCCTATTGCTTTAATTTACTAACCAATGAAATAAAACCCTACCAACACTGTAATAAATAATTAAACTCCAATAATTATTCTATCATGACCTTATAATTTATTTAAATCATGCTTAACAACTTTATTTATTTCAAGGCAAAAATTCAAATTCCATAATTATTCCATAAAATATCATGCTTAACTCAATGAAAAAAAATTCAAAGGCCAACATTTCTCCCCCTCTTAAAACAATTTCGTCCTTGAAATTCTTACCTGAGTCATTGAAGAGGTGTGGATACTTCTCCTTTATAGCCTCTAAGGGCTCCCTCGTGGCCTCTTCCTTTTAATGGTTTTTTCACAAAACTTTAACCAATTGAACTATCTTATTCTTGAGAACCTTTTCTTTAGTGTCCAGAATTTTTGCTAGAGTCTCCTCATAAGTCAACTCATCTCTCAACTAAACCTTAGTGGTTTGAATGATGATGGAGGCATCTGATCTATAGCTCCTTAACATGAAAACATGAAAGACATCATGTATCTGTGACAGTTCTGGTGGCAGCGCCAATCTATGGGCCAGTGGTCCAATTCTCTCATCAATCTCATAGGGACCAACGTATCTTGGGCTCAATTTTCCCTTCTTACCAAACCTCATGACTCCTTTCTAAGGAGATGTCTTAAGAAAAACTTTCTCACCAACTTCATGCTCCATTTCCTTTCGGTGTGCATTAGTATAGCTCTTCATTCTATCTTAAGCTGCTTTAAGTCTTTGCTTAACTAGATTGACCTTGTCAACTGTCATCTAGAGTAAATCTGATCCTATTAATTTCCTTTCTCCTTCTTTATCCCAGCATATAGGAGTTCTACATCTTCTTCCATACAGTGCTTCATAAGGAGCCATCTAAATGCTCGAGTGGTATGGATTATTGTAAGCAAATTCGACCAACGGTAAATGCTCGTCCTAAACACCTTTGAAATCCATCACACATGCCTTGCGCATTTCTTCAAGGGTTTGAATGGTCATTTCAGCTTGACCATCAATGTGGGGATGGAAAGCAGTGTTAAAATTTAACTTGGTCCCTAAAGCTTCTTGCATGCTTTCCCAAAATCTCGAAGTAAACCGAGGATCTCTGTTAGAAACTATGGAATCTAGAATCCCATATAGTCTCACTATCTCTTCAATATACTTCTTTGCTAGCATATGTAGAGAATCAGTCTGTTTAATTGCTAGAAAATGGGCTGACTTTGTCAAACTATCAACAATAACCCATATGGCATCATGCTTCCTACTGGTTTGGGCAAACCCATAAAAAAATCCATGTTTATCCTTTTCCACTTCCACTCAGGAATAGACAATGGCCTTAACTTGTTTAAAGGTGCCTGGTGTTTAGCCTTGACTTGCTAACACATTAGACACTTGCTCGCATATTCTGCTACATCCTTCTTCATGCCTTTCCACCAGAAATGCTCTTTCAAATCTCTATACATCCTCGTGCTACCTGGGTGTATGGCATAAGATGCATTATGTGCCTCATCGAGTATCTCATCCTTTACCTCCTTGACATTCAGAACACGAAGTTTATTACCTACAACCATAAGTCCATCATCCTTAACATCCACTTCAAATTGCTTACCATTCTTAATTTCTTTTCAGAGTTTGTTCAAATATGAGTCTTGTTCTTGTAACTCCTTAACTTTCTCTCTAAGTATTGGTCCCACTCTGAAATTAGCAATAATGCAATCAAGTTCCTTTTATTTCAAGCTTATTCTAAGCTTAGCCATCTCTTCCAACAATGGTATATAAATCATCTGAACATAGGCTATAGAGGATTTCTTACTCAAGGCATCGGCCCCTAGATTTGCCTTACCTAGGTGTTATTCAATCAACAAGTCATAATCCTTAAGCAACTCTAACCACCTTCTCTGTCTCAAATTCAACTCTTTCTAGCTTAATAAGTACTTGAGACTTTTATGATTTGTAAAAATCCTTGTCTGAACTCCATATAGATAATGTCTCTAAATTTCAAGGCAAAAATTATTGCTACTAATTATAATCATGGGTCATGTAATTCAATTCATAACGCTTTAGCTGTCGTGAGGCATAAGCTATTAACTTGTCTCCTTACATCAACACACAACCCAAACCTTTTCTTGAAGCATCACTAGAAACTGTATAGCCCTCATCTCCCATGGGCAAGGTCAGAATTGGAGCACTTGTCAATCTGTGCTTAAGCTCCTCAAAGCTCTTCTGACATTCATCACTCCAGATAAACTTCTGATTTTTCCTTAATAACCTGGTCATTGGAGCAGCTATCATGGAGAATCCTTCAATAAACCTCCTATAATATCCTACCAGACACAGAAGGCTTCTCACTTCTACTACTATCTTTAGTGTATACCATTTCACCACTGCTTTAATTATCCTCGGATCGACATATACCCCATCCTTCGAAATTACATGTCCAAGGAATACCACCTTATGAAGCCAAAATTCACACTTGCTGAATTTGGCTTAAAGCTCCTTCTCCCTTAGTGTTTACAATACTATCCTTAGATGTTCCTTATGTTCCTATTCTCTTTTGAAATAAACCAAAATGTCATCTATAACTACTATGAAAAATTGGTCCAGCTATTCCTTGAAGACCTTATTTTTTAGATCTATGAATATAGCAGGAGCATTGGTCAATCTAAATGGCACGATTAAGAACTCATAATGCCCATGACATGTCCAGAAGGCTGTCTTATGTACATCAAATTCCCTGATTCTGAGCTGATGATAGCCTAACCTGAGATCAGTTTTGGAGAAGACCTTTGCTCCTTGTAGCTGGTCAAACAGATCATTGATTCATGACAGAGGATACTTGTTCTTAGTGGTTATGTTGTTGAGCCTCCAATAGTCAATACATATGTGCCATGTTCCATCTTTCTTTTTAACAAACAGAATTGGCGCTCCCCATAGCAACGAACTTGGCCTTGTATACCCCTTCTCTAAAAGTTGTCCCATATGTTCCTTAAGCTCCTTCAAGTAAGCTAAAACCATTCTATATGGTGGTATGGAAATGGGTGCAGTAGCTGGAATCAAATTGATGGAGAATTCGATTTTGCTTATTGGTGGCAAACCAGGTAAATCTTCTGGAAACACATTTGGAAATTCCCTCACAATTGGAAAACTTCTAACTTTCCTTCGTTCACATTGGTGTCCACAACATGTGCCAAGAAGGCTTTACACCCTTTTCTCATCATCCTGTCAGCTAGCAAAATTGAAATAATTCTTAATGATGGTGTTTTTCTGTCTCCCCTAAAAGTCACCTTCTTACCCTTAACAAGATCAAATTCCTCCTTTTTGAGACTATAGTATAACTTTGTATGATATTTCTCCAAGGTATCCATTCTAAGTATAACATCTAGGTCCTTTAAATCTAAAAGCATTAAGTTCATTACCAGTCTAGCATAATCAATAAAGAGTTCACAATCTTTATATGCTTGACTTATTATCACATTCCTCCCTACCTGAGTATGGAACCAAATTAACACCATGTAATGTCATGCTTGCAGAAACAAGAATGTGTGGAGCCAAAATCAATCAATAAATATACTCCTGAATTAAATAACTAAGCCATATCTATAACAACTTTAGGTGCGGCTGCAGCTTCATCTCTGGTTATGGCAAACACCCTTGCCTGTGCTTGAGCCCTTGGCCTTCCTAAAGGAATAACCCTCTTTGCCACTCTAGAACTTCCCACCGTAGTGGTTGGCCTAGTTCCTCCTATTTTAGCTCTCTTTGGGGCTTGTATTTGCGAACCCTCTTACCTTGATGCTTAGGGGGATTCCCTAACCATCTATCCCTTCTCTCCATATCGGAAACATGCTTAGGGGCACTCTCCCCTATGAAACTTCCCACAATGCTTGCATTGGGGGTTTGTATATCTACTTCTCTCCATCCTTCTGTTGCCCCTATAGTTGATGCTTGCACTGAAGCTACCTTGGCTTGCTTGTTCTTAGTAGAGCCACTACTTCCCACTTCGCTCTACATGTGGAAAGTCCTCACACTCCTCTTAGGCATGGGGCACTCATTCCCTTCTTAGGAGACTGTTCCAAGTTCTTCCTCTTCTTGTTTACTTCATACTTTATGTTCTCTAGTTTCTCAGCTTGGAATATAACATCTACCAACAATTGGTAATCACAAAAGTTGTGGAAAAATACTTTCTCTGGGATCCCTAAATGAAGTCCTCTCTCAAACTTACGACACTTATCCTCCTCATTCTTAACAATGTTGGCCCCAAACCTTAAAAGCTGGGTGAACTTCAGCTCATATTCACTCACACTCATATCCCTCTAGGTAAGATTTAGGAATTCTCTGGCCTTTTTTTGGAAATAGACTTTTGAGTAGTATTTTTTCCTAAAGGCTTCCAAAAAATTTCTCCACGATAATACCAGCGGCATGACCTGACTATGGGCACTAATTCCTACCAAGAGAGTGCATCCCCTTACAACAAGCTCACTGCATAAGCCAATTTCTCCTTACTGAAGTACTTCATCTGAAACAGGACTTTCTCTACCATTCTCAACCATACTTCAGCCTCTTCGGGATTTGTAGTCCCATTAAAGTCTATAATCTCATACTTGAGAAGCTTCTCATACTATCTACTCCTCTCCACTGGAGCTTACACTAGAACTTATGGCACTTGGCCCATAGCATGCGTGAAAGCCTGAGCAAAGACTTGAAAGAAATGTGGATCCATGAGGTTTACTTGGGGTATAGGAGGAGGAGGTAGTGGCACCTCATGTTGCACACTAGGTACCTCAGAATCATGAGCAGAGTGTGTCCCCGTGTCTTGTGGGACATGAGATTCATCCGTACTTCCTTGGCAAGAGCAAGAGCGAGTCATAGCTCCTTAAGTTCTCCTTCAAGGTGGCATACTCACTCCTTTAATTTAAAACCCTTTAAAATCTTTAGTTCATGTTTCATGTCAGGTTTAAACTTTGCATGTGTGCATGTAAAAACTTCTTAAACCATGCTTTATGTAAAAAAAATTCAAATCATATGAAACAATATAAAAATAATACGTGTTGTTCTTTTAAATTAATGCATATTCATTTCAGGTTTTAAAACGATCAATTTCATGCCTAGGATACTCCTAAACCTAGTGCTCTGATACCATAAAATGTTAGGCCTTGTTTCTGCAGTCTAACTAGTGATTCAAATGTGAGCGCATCTCTCTGTAAGGTTCTTTTAATGTAATCTCATTAGCTAACATAGGTTCATCTTCATTCTCATAACATCCCAAAACTCCATATTTGAACACTTGATATACGACAATCTATTCTTATATTTATATCCTTAATTGTCCCCCTAACATATCACTTATTTTTATCTCTTATTTTCATATCAAACTAAGTACATTTCAATCTCTATTCATGCCTAAATGTATCATAGGAAAACATTGATAAGCCCACAATATATATATATGTACATGATTTGGAACAATACATATAACTTTCACTATAGATGTTAGATTAAGGTTATTTAGGTATGATTTCAAAGAGGACTTCGAGTTCTACAACTTCTGTGAAGACCCTGAGGAGAGATTTTGCTACATAGAGGGTCAAAACTGTGCGTTTATGTGGGTATCCTGAAAATGTCTGCTTAGCAGACATATGTCCCTTCAAACAGACATGAACTGAGTTGGAACATTGAATTTCCCGAGAAGGTCCCCCCAACGGACATTTACAGGCCAGTTTCCATATTTCTAACTCCTACAAGTTACCTATAACCCATCTTATGCATATCTATCATTTCTAACTTATTTCCTCATCATTTTCTCTACATTCTCACTTCCATTTCAACTCAATATCATTTACAACTAAATCATAATCTATGTTTGGTTATCAACCCAAAAACATAACATTAAAACTTAAACACATTCATCATAAATTTTGCATATGTTCAACTCCCTTTATCACATTCATTTCATCTGTAACTCATCACACTACTTCTTCCCATTTCAAGACATCATAGTACTCTTTTTCTATTAGATCAAGTTAGAAAAGGGCTATAGAGTGTCCAACATGCACACTGTGCAACATCACTAATCTTGTAAAAATCTTGTCTTTCAAATTTGATCTCCAAAAACTACAAACTTTATATCTTTGGAAAGCTAAGAGAATAACTACAACTTCCAAACAGACAACTTTGTCCAAATTAGCCTAGATTAATACAGTTTTTCCCGTGAAGTCAAAAAACAGATTTTACCTCTATAAATGCTTAAAAAATGCAATGTGGAAACTTGGAAAGTCATGAGCAAAACATAAATATATTTCATTAACTTCAAAAAAAAGGAGTTTTAAAAAGCTTTAATGGGCATTTCAGTGCACAAATACCTCATTGGACTCACAATCTAAAATACAAAATATACATGAATGAGTGATACTTGAAATGCGGCTAAAGCCTTGAGTTTTCATATACTAACTTAAATACAAAAATATACAGAATTGGAGTGATGCCTTGACTCTCAATCACTCAATCTCTTACTCGTCACCTAGAGATGGGGAGGAAGGGGGTGAGCTAAAAACTCGTGGGTAACAAGTTTATCACAAAGAAACAAGCACAACCATAGAAAATATTCATTGCCGTAGTAAAATGCATTGAAACCATAAAACATGTATTTCTTAAATTCTCAAGCTTGTTAAAAAAAATCATAAGCAATATAAGGCATGTATTTCTCAAACTTGTCAACAAATCATAAACAACATAGGATAGTTCAATAACTAGTTGAATTGGTAGAGTCATTAGTAGGTTAAGAGATCATCCAATTGATTACCGTTAATTCGATTAGGGACAAATAGTTACACCTTGAGAGAGGGTAATTATTACATTTGGATATCTAGGGTGAGGCACAATTCAACCAATAAAATAGGAGGGAGATAAAATAGGGAAAAAGTAATCTCTAACATTTAGATTCTTGAATTCAGATTTTCTACAATTACTATATTGTCCATTGTTTACATTAGTCTTTTAATTTTAATTTAATTTTCCAGATTATTCCTATATAACAATTTCGTTTCTTAAACAAAGTTGTGTCTAAATTAAGCAGTGTCTAGGCATCAATCCCTGTAGGATTGATATCCACTCTTTTTTTAACTATAAGTCACGACCCGTTGGCTAGCAGTTTTTAAGCGTAAAACAAGTCATTAGGTTTTATCATCAACAAGTTTTTGGTGTCGTTGCCTTGGATTGATTGTTGAGCATCGTGTTAAATTTAGATTACTTTGATTTAAGAGTTTTTGATACTTTCCCTTGTGTAATTGCAGGTGTATGAATACAAGGAGCACATGAAGAACGAAAGAAGCTATAGAAGACAAATTTCCCAACTTTAAGAAGCACGAAAGAGAAATAAGAAGAGCAAAGCATCTAAATTTTTTGAATCAAGATATGGTTGAAGAAGGAGACCAAGGAGCAACAGAGCTAACGCTGATGGATTTCATGCGGCCAAATCCTCAAAGAGTGACGAGATCGGTAGTCTAGGCAAATAATTTTGAGATAAAGCCAGTGCTACTCAATATCCTCTAAAACAAGGTGCAGTTCTACGGGCTATCCAATAAGGATCCAAATGCCCACATTGCAAACTTCTTGAAGATTTGGGGCACTTTCAGATTTAACGAAACGTCTGACGATATGGTGAAGCTGAGACTATTTTTATTCACGTTGAAGGATTGGGCTAAAGTATGGTATAATTCTTTGAATTCAGGCTAGATCACAACTTGGGAGTAGCTTGCCCAAGCATTCCTCACTAAATATTTTTCGTTAATGAAGACGAAGAGGATTATTAAAGAGATAACAAATTTTCAGCAGAGTGATGGAGAATCTCTCTATGAAGCTTGGGAGAAATTTAAAGAACTTCAGTAAAGCTATCCAAATCATAACCTCCCAAGAGAATTTCTACTTCAAACATTCTATAATGGAGTGAATTTGAGCATAAGGGGCACAATTGATGCAGCAGCCAAAGGTTCACTGATGAGGAAGACGGTAGAAGTAGCTCATGATCTGGAGGAGTTGGCAAGAAATAGTTGCATGTGGTCAAGCAAGAGGAGCAGACAAGGATAGAAGGAACAAAAAGATATGATACCTATTGATTTAGTTAATGCCTTGCAAGCTCAGATTACGACTTGATGAAGCAGCTAAACAAAATGAAAGGAGCGTCTACCTCAGCAGTTAAGACAATACAAGCACAATGTCAGATGTGTGGGCAGAACAACCATAGTTTAGCATAATATTTTCTATTAGCAGCTGGAAAAATCGAACATGTAAGCCACCTAGGCCAACCGTAGCGAGGTAATAGCCCATATTCGAACAAATATAATCCCAGTTGGAAAAACCACCAAAACTTTTCTTGGAGTAACAATAATGCAAATGGCCAACAAAGACCACAAGGACCGCCAAGATTCTAGCAAGATTGAATCGGAACGTTGGAGAGCAAAATGGATAAGATGATAGAGGTCTTGGGATCCAAACTGGCAATGGAAGAAGAGAATCATAAGAGGATGCATTCAAGCTAGGAGGAAAATCAGAAGAAGATGGAAGCAAAATTTGACTAGATTTTGAAAAATCATGCATCATCCATCCACAATCTAGAAGTTCAGGTAGGCTAAATAGCTTATGCTTTATCTTTATAAAATGCAGGTAGTCTACCAAGCAACATTGAGGTGAATCCGAAGGAGAGAATCATGGCAATTACTCGGATAGAGAAAAAAGAAAGTGAACATGGGGAGCAAGATGGAAACAAGCAAGAAGAATAAACAGTGTTGGAAGTCCTTTGGAGTGGATCAGTAAGCGAGCCAATTAACAAACTTCAACTTGGACTTCCACTTCAAATTTTTGCTCAGTAGAAGCCATCTTCAAATGGAGTAGCGAGGAATTCTGAGGAAGGGGAGTTAAGTAAGATGACAAACATAACAAATTAAGTCCAGACAAAGCTCATGTTAAAGGAAACACTGAAGGAAGAGGTTAACAAGCATATATCAGAAGATAGTCCATATGTAGCTCAAAAGAAAGAAAATCCAAGGACTTCTTCATTCCATGTAGTATAAATGGAGTTAACATAGACTGAGCATTTGCAAATTTGGAAGCAGGTATTAATATGAAGCCATACTCACTCAGTCAAAAGTTAGGTCTAGAAGAGCCAGAGTCGACTAAGACATTAGTGAAAACGACTGATAGAATGGTGCATCTACCGAAGGGGATCATTAAGAATGTGTTAGCTACACATTTATAAATTTGCCTTCCCCACTTGCATATTGGATATTAGTGAAGATAAGGAAACCCAATGGTTCTTAGGTGACCATTTCTGGCTGCTGCTTGTACGATCGTTGATATTGGTGGGGGCGAGTTAATACTAAGAATAAGAAAGGATCAATTAACACTCAAGGTGTCGAAGAAGAATTATCATCCTACTCTACCCCCAACGGACATCAAACAACCCAAACTCTAAAGAGGATGGGAAAATATTGAGTACCCCGGGGATGTGTTTAGGAAGAAATGAACACGTAGGAGCAAGTGAAGAAAGGAAAACAATAATGAAGGTGGAGTCTAAAATAAGGTAGCCCCTATACAAAGTCTGAGATCAGTTGATGCACTGCTATCATTCTAGTCATTTGAACTGCCATGAGTAAGAAAGAGAGTCGAGCTATAGACAGTAACAGAAGCGCTATATGGGAGGCAACCTATGGGAGTCAACTAGCCTTTGTTTGTTTTTGTTTGATTAATAGTTCATTTGAATTCTTTAGTTATAATCATGTTTGAATTGGATTCGATTGATGTTTATGTTGATTTTGTTTGGATTTCAATTTGTTTTCTTTTCAAATTTCTTGTTGATGATATTATCTTGATTTGTTTGTAGGTTTTGGGATCATGGAGAGTATATATAAGCTTGGAAGAAGGTTTGAAATTATGAAGATCACCAATTCCGTAGGAAATCTCTCCAGAAAGTTTCTGGACAGAACCACAATTCCTATGGACATTGGAATCCTCTCCAGAATTCCCTCCAAAAACTTTCTGGAGAGGAATCCCATGCTCGTGTGATGCATGGGAATCCCATCTGGGGGAAAGTTTCCCTCCCTCTTTATTCTCTCACGTACTTTCGAAATTTCACTCCTTCTCTCTTTAACCACGATTTTCTCTCCCCCCACTCCCTAAAACTCTTCATTTTTCATTTAAATTCTTGGTATTTTCTTCATCCCTTTCCATTAATCTTACATTCCTTTATGTTTTTCATGCATCAAAAAAATACAAAGATTTAGGTAAGATTTTGTTTTCTCTCTCTAAAACATAAATTTCACCCTCTCTCTCATTTTTGTAGCTTTTCTTCTCACAATGGCTCCACCAAAGACGAGTAGGGTCAAGCAATCGGTCAATGAGCTTTGCCTTCAAGTTTTCGGCAAAGGAAAAACTAACTTTGTGGCAACTTATTGGGCCCCATTTTCGATTTACTCAGAAGAAGGTGCACATTTCCGTGACTTTAGGAATAGAGCAATAGTCACCCCTAGGTATTTAGATTTTGAAGTGTTAGGAAATATAGGAGTGAGACACCGACTTGAACAACTAGTTGCAAACATAGGGTGGAATAGTTTTATTCGATGTGATTTACATATTTCTGCCACCATAACTTTAAAGTTTTTCACCACATTTAGGTATAATTCTAAAATGGATTTGTTTTGGTTTAGGTTAGGTGGAAATATTTTTAAACTTGATTACTTTGTCATACGTTAATTGTTTAATTTTTTGAATACAAAAATCTTAGATAGTCATTCAAATTTTGATGTCGATGCTTATTGGAACACTCTCACAGGTGAAGAACATTTTGATTCACGTAATGCACCGAATTCTTTAATCAGAAGTGCCAAGTGGTTACTGTTACATAAATTTGTGTGCCTCACTATGTTTAATGAAACAGAAATCAATAAATGCTCAGATAAAGAACTTTTCTTTTTATGGTGAATGGTTCGAAAGCTTAAAATTAACACACCTTATAGAACTTTTCGATCACTAGTGAGTGTGATTAATTAAAAGAACACATCTTTTAGGATGGCTCATATTGCTTACACTTTGCGTGTATTTTATAATATTAATATGGATAATTTGCGCATTACTCTCTACGACATGTTTGGCATAATCTATTTAAAATGCTCTAAGATTGTGGAGGTCCAATCTATGGAACTTTGCAATCCTCAGACAAGCATTGTGGTAAGGAGCAGGAGGGGGACCAGTGTAGTCGCAGACTGACCCTCCACATCTAGTTCAACTCCAAAGTCAAAGGAGGAAGCAGTAGCAGAGGAATTGAGGGAACCAGTGATGGATAACTGGTATCAACTGATTATTGATCAAATAGCCGCAAACCATCAACAGATGACCTCCTAACTTAATGAACTCGACAATCAAATGTGGCAGGTTTATAAGGAGCAACACAACTTGAAGAGAGGGTTCCTCAACTTCTATCGGAGGAACAATTTTGAAGCTTCTACACCATCACCATTGCTATCATCATCTAAATAAGCTTTTCTTACCCTTAAATTTTTAAAATTTGTTGTTTCTTTTGTGTGCTTGCATTTCGTTTCATGTCTATTTGGTTTCTTATCATTTGTGTGTGCTATGTCTTTTGTTTAGTTTTAATTTCTTTAATTTTGGTTTGAATTCATTTTCTTTTGTTTGGTTTGATATCATTTGTTTGCTTTAATTTATTTTATTTGTGTTGTTTTCATTTTTACTTGGTTTAATGTCATTTTCACTCACTTGGGGGTTAACTTTTCACATTGAGGACAATGTGATCTTCAAGTGTGGGAAGGTGACATTAAATTTCCTACCTGTATTTTTCTTAAATTATGTTGAATAGGATGCATGTTTAGGCACATTATCAGCAATGGAGCTTTGTGTCAGCAATGGAACCGCATTTGAGTCACTTTGATAAATATTGCTATGAGATTATGTCATGTTAGTTGGAATTAGATTGAATGCATGCTTGAATTCAGATTTGACTACTTGAGTAGAAAGTGAACCATATAAAGTGATGAAAAGTAGTTGGTTACGTAAGCTTAGTCACAAATCGACAATTGAACAATGAGGTAGTATAAAGATGCATAATGAGTTTTCATTTGAGCTAAAGTGAGGATTGAGCCATATGAATCCATCTATAGTCATCTCATTTCGTTATTGAGTGTTACTTTTGTAAGTTACTACCTTTAGAACTTACTTTGAATCGGTTTGAGTTTACTGATGCATACTTAATAAAGATGATTTAGGCCCTTTTTGTGTTAACCCTTGGCTTAAATGACCTACCCGTTGGTCATCCATTACTACCCCCGTTGAGCCTTAACCTTTTGTTTGTGAAAACACCTGAAATTTTAAAACTTTAGACCCCATTATCATACCCTTTTTCACAAGCTTAGTAGAGTATTAAGCAAAACATCGGTTGAGATTGTGTGAAATTTTTACCGAGACAAGTTGATTATATTTCTACCTATGGACTATATTGTATAGAGTGCTAGTTTTGATTCATCGTTCTTCCATGTATGAAGAAAAAGAGAGAAAAATGAAAAAAAAGAAAAGAAAAGAAAAAGGAAGAATAAGTGAGTAGCATTAATAATATTGGTTATATTGGTATTTATCGGAGTATGTTTTGATTATCCCAAATTTATCTACTTCTTGCTTTGCTAATGTTTGTGCTTAACCCTCTTTCCCTTCTTTTGACCCACCTTAACTTTTACCACATTACAACCTTAAACAAGTCCTTTTGATCTATTTATGCTTACAATTATTGTAGAGGACAATTGGTATATTAGCAAGCCTATGGTAGTGTAGTTTCCTATAGGAAGTTTGAGCGAAACACTAACCTTTAAACACTTGAGAGAAATGAGTGAAAACCATGAGGAAGATTCATTTATGCATCTTTACTTATCTTTGAGTGATTGTATCAATTGTTGAGTTTGCTTATGTACACCAACGAAAAAGTAGTCATAATATGTGCATTAACTTGATATTTGAGTTGGCTTGAATTTAAAGGATTGTATGTTTTGATCTTTGTGAAAATGAAGTGATAAAATTGAGTAGTTGTATTTATTTTGCTTGAGGGAAATCAAAGATTCAAGTGTGGGGATGTTGATAGGTGTGCATTAGTACATATTTTTATAGGAAATTGGCATGTGTTTTCTAGTATAATTGTTGTTTATTGTTTTAGTTTAGGACTAATTTTGTATTTCCATTGTTGTTCTTCTATGTTTGATGCCAATTGAAGGTAAGGATCATCATCAAGATTAGGCAAAATAGCACATCAATACCAAAATTTCAGATTTTGGCAAAGAAGATAAGGAGTCTTTCTATTCAATTTTCTGTCATTTTAATCTCTTCTATTCTTTGTAAAAATGGTTTATTTGATGGTTGACGATGTTATGGAGACCATGTTAGGCTAATTTCATTTTAGGAATTGCTTTTGAATTATTTTGTTAAACCTCCTATTTTATTGAATTAAATGCAATTGTCTTTTTTAATTGTTGCTCTTAATTGTCATCTTGCAACAAATCAAGAGAGTGAGTGAGATGAAATTCACGTAGGATTGTACAATGAGAGTTGGCAACCTATAGACTAGCAATTATCACGTTAATTAAATAGTTAGAAGAGAGATCTCAACTAGTCAATTGATCACCCATAGGATAGTTTAATAACTAGTTAAATTGGTAGAGTCATTGGGTAGGTTGAGAGATCGTCCAATTGATTCCCATTAATTCGATTAGGGACAAATAGTTACACCTTCAGAGAGGGTAATTAGTACATTCAAAAATCCAGAGTGAGACACAATTCAACCAATAAAATAGGAGGGAAACAAAATAGGGAAAAAGTAATCTCTAGCATTTAGATTCTTGAATTCAGATTTTCTACAATTGCGGCATTATCCATTGTTTACATTAGTCTTTTAATTTTAATTTCATTTTCTAAATTATTCACATTTAAAAAATTTGTTTCTTAAACCAAAGTTGTGTTTAAATTAAGTGGTGTCTAGGCATCAATCCCTGTGGGATCGATATCTGCTCTTTTTTTTATTACAATTCATAACCCGTTTACTTGCGGTTTTTTAGTTTTAAAAAAGTAGATAGGTTTTACCATAAACAAGAGCTCCATGTGACTAGCAGGCAGGTAGGAGAAGCCTTAACATGGTCAACGTGCACGTGACATATCATGACAAACACCACAAATCCAAACACAAATATGAATTTCATGACTTGTAAACATATTGCACAAAAGGCACATTTCGGAAACATGATTTCCATAAACATGATATGTTTCAAATACAATTTCCATTATTATTTCATAACTCAAACATGTCACAAACACTAAAATCATTTAAGAAATAATAAATACAACATTTATAAAGCAATTGAAATCATTTAATTCTATTGATTAGGAAACACTCATGGCTCATTAACTCAAACTATAAACATGTAACCCACTTGGGTTCCTTGCTTAAAAATGCCCCTCCTCTTGCTCCTCTTACCTCTCTTAATTTCCTTTAACATTGGGAAAAAATTTCCCGATTTAATGGAAATACAAATTGAGAATCTAAATAGCATATTTACCAAAAATTGATTTTAGAATACTTAAACCCATATATTTCCTAAGCTTCATGAACCAAAATTCCTTCCAAATTCTAAAAGATTAAAAATGGGCTTACCTTGAATCTTCACCAAACAAAGAGATGTTTGGCTCAAATGGAAGCTCTTCTCTTC
>JAOSBN010161317.1:0-21987 GCA_027563595.1 Erythroxylum suave | reverse complement strand
CAGTTTCTACTATAGCTCGATGTTTCCTTTCAGCTATTCCGTTTTGCTCATGTGTGTATGGGCATGAGTATCTTACAGTGACTCCTTCATTCGCCAAATAGTCAGCTATAGGTTTGAACTCTCCTCCCATATCTGTTTGTAGACATTTTATTTTACGTTCAAAGTTGTTTTCCACCATCTTTTTGAACTTAACAAATACATCAAACACATCCGACTTAAGTTTCAAGGGATAACACCAAGAGTATCTCGAGAAAGAGTCTATAAACACCACATAATACATGTATCCATCAGTGGATATGGCTGGTGCGGGTCCCCATAAGTCTGTTAGTATTAATTCCAGAGGTTGGGAGGCTCTACTGTTTTTAGTTTCAAAAGGCAACTTGTGCATTTTGCCTAGCTTGCAGGCTTCACAAAAATGCTCAACTGTATTGATAAAAGGAATACTGTTTTTATTAAGGATAAAGTGAACAAGTTTTAGGGCAGGGTGCCCCAATCTTCCATGCCATCTAGTAACAGAATCTTTAGTAGCAAGGAGTACATGCTGAATATTCAGTGGTTTGGCTAAGCTGGAGCTTATTTTATCACGGTTTCCATTGATCTTCTTGAACTCCACTTCATATAGTCCTCCTTTAAGAACTCCTTTGAGGAGTATTTCCTTTGTGTCCAGGTCCTTAAACACACATTCATTGCAAAAAAACTCAACATAAGCATTATTGTCTTTGGTAAATTTTGAAATGCTGAGCAAATTTTTGGTTATGTTGGGTACATGTAGGATATCTTTTAGGAGTAAAATGGGTTTGTGTGGGTTAGATGACATGATATGTGTTTGACCTATATGTGTTATCACCAACTATGCACCATTGCCTACAAATAGAAAGTCATTACCTGAGTAAGGTGACGTTATGGTCAGATTACCTAGCTGAGAGGTGATGTGGTTTGTGGCACCACTGTCTGCATACCAGGCCTGATCTGCCACTGTTTCTGGTGATGCAACATAGGCTGAGTTGTGTGAGTAATATACTTGATTTGCCGTATCTTCAGACCCTTGGTTTGAGTTGATATCTGTTGATGCACTGCCAAAATAGCGACCCTGATCAATTGAGGGAAACAGATGTGCCATGTTACCTGATTGAGGTATTGGAGTCGGATTGTATGAGCCAAAAGAGGGTCTAGGATTTTGAGCTCCTGGGTTGTTCATCCTGTAGGTTGATTGAAGGTTTTGGTCGAACCTATAATAGCATTGAATTGCTGAGTGTCCAGGCTTTGCACAGATTTGACAGTAGAGTCTGGGACCAGATCCAAAACGTCCCCCATTTCTACCTCTTCCTCTGCCTCTTAGACCTCTGCTACCAGGTCTTCCATATCCTCGATTTCTAGGATTATTGAGCTCAGTTAGATCAGCATTACTCAGGAATCCTGATTTTGTGAAGCTGTTTAGTTGAGTGATCCTTTGCTCATGAAGCATGAGCTGGTACTGAGTGTTTTCAAGAGAAACAGTTTCTAATTGAGAGGAGATGAGTACAACGACAGGATCAAATTCATGACCAATGCCGTTTAGAACACTCATTACAAGATCCTTCTCTTTGATGTCATCTCCAGCGGCTAGCAACTCATCACCGATGTTCTTGATTTTGAGCACAAAGTAGGTAACAGATTCTCCTCCCTTTCTAGCTGTCTGTAGTTGATTTCTGAGTTGCATAATTTTTGCCATTGATTGCTGACTAAAGTGTTTCTCCAGTCTTGTCCAGATTTCAGATGAAGACTTGCATTGTGTGATTTGACCAATGAGGTTGTCATTGATTGTTGAGATTAACCAGCTCATTAAGAGCTTGTCTGCCTTCTTCCAAACTAGATAGGCACTGTTTTTGACGCTGTTTCCATTTTTAGTAATGAATTCTGGTGGTATGTTGTTAGGTTGAAGAATAAATTCTTCGAGGTCTAAGGCTTGGATTGTGGGTAAAATCTGGGTTTTCCAGTTGATATAGTTGTTTCTATCAAGCTTGACTTGTTGAATGTTTAGTGTTCTGGCTAGGCCGGATAGGTTTGTGTTTAATTGGTTTAGGATTTGAGAGGTGGAATCTTCAGTATGGTCTGAGCTGGATTGAGTTGCAGGTGTTGATTGAGTTTGTGTTTCTGCCATTGTCGTTTGACTATGGCTCTGATACCATGTGAGATTTTAAGAAGAAACGAAGAAGAAGAAGAAGAAGAAGACAGAAGAAGAAGAAGAAAAGGAAGAAGACAAAGAACAGAGAAATGAAAATGAGGTGAGTACCGAGAATCAATTCATTCTATTATTCAGTATCGTTTCAGTACATTCCTATTATGTGAGGCCAACTCATTCGTTTTATATATTCTCTAACAGTGTAAACCTACCCCAACCAACAGCTCATCACCATCATATACGGTTGATTTCTTCACTTTTTCCGAAACAACTTCAACAATTTTACTAATAAGCTTGTGATCATTCCTGCCAATCATGAAAAACTGTGATTTTACCTTCCGTTGCCCAAAACTTGGAACAACAATTAACTATAATCAAACTACCATAAAAGTTTGAAACAGATATAAAACGAAGCGGGTCAAAGATTTTACCTGAAGTCTTTAGAATCCAACCCAGATAGATCGGCAGTTATGGTCAACGCATCCTTCCAATTTTGTATCTTGTGAGAGTTCCTGGGATTTTGCTCATGTTTTTCAAAAGTTGTGGCAACATCATCAGACTGTTTCCTTATATGGGATGGATTTATCCCGTAAAAGACTGGTATGATAATCTGTCCACGAGTTTGATGACATTCAATGATCTTTACAAGCTCATCGAGACACCAAGTTGAAGATGCATAGTCTTTTGAGAAAACGACGATAGCAACATTCGATTCTTGGATTGCTTTCACAAGGGATTCAGCAATTTCTTCTCCTCTTTCGAGTTCCTCGTCGTCAATGAAGGTCAGGAGAGCCTTTCGGCACAATGCATCATAAAGATGGCTGCTGAAACTGCGACGAGTGTCTTCACCCCTGAAGTTCATGAAGACATCGTACCTCCATGGGTAAGACTGGGAGGCCAAAGAAGAGGAAGAAGAAGAAGCCATTGTTGTTGAAGATGAGTATCGCAACACTTCGTGCATTATTTAAGAAAGAAATTCATTGACTTGAAGTCTTCTTAAAATAAAATGCATAGAAATTAACTATTTTTTAAATTATTCAATTTTATTTATCTTTGAACGATTTTATAACATTTTAATATGAAATGAATCTTTAAAACTTTCAACCTCGTATGTTATACTCTAACTTCAAGTCTTTTTCTAGTCGTAGTTTCACACCCAACGTTAGAATGAAGTGGTGGGTCTAATAACAGTAGACGCCAGACAGTATGTTTATTTTTTTGTGTTATAGTCTAACTTTCGGTTTGAAAACATTAATTTTTTGACAAGACTAGTGAGATATTTACATGAGTATGATCAGACACCAAGTGACTAAAGTGGTCTTCCTTCAAGTCTTTTTCTAGTTGTTGTAGTTTCACACCCAACATTAGAATCAAGCGGTCGACTAGTACCAGTAGACGCCAGACGGTATGTTTATTTTTTTGTGTTATAGTCTAACTTTCGGTTTGAAAACATTAATTTTTGGACAAGACTAGTGAGATATTTACATGAGTATGATCGGACACCAAATGACTAAAGTGGTCTTCCTTCAAGTCTTTTTCTAGTTTTTGTAGTTTCACTCCCAACATTAGAATCAAGTGGTGGGTCTAGTACCAGTAGACGCCAGACGGTATGTTTATAACGCTTTAAACTGTTTATCTCAACGTATGTGAAAGGGGAATGTAATACCTTTTATGGGCAAAAGTTATGCTTAAATGTTTCGTGTTCTGATAAAGGAAGAAACAACCTCGACAAAAAGCACCCTAATGAACTTCTAATTTTGGGTTAATTATAATTTTTTTAAAATTAGACTCAATTTTGCAATAAAAACAGTCCATCATTAAGTTTTTTATTAATAAATTAAAAATATCAAAAACTCTAAAATAATTATGTATTTTTTTCATATGATTTACTTCATACTTCTTCGTACTTTTTATAATTATTTTATAATTGTTTTAAAATGTTTGATAGTTTAAGCTAAAAGCTGGATTTTGATAATTAGGGATTGACCCAAATGATCGATATAAAATTTATACGTGATATAACACAATATATGAAAGTCGTGTGAAAAGCATTATAATTTTACGTGACTTCTATGTTATCCAATTAAAAAAAAACTTAATGTTGGATTATTTTCTTTAAAAATTGAAAATTAAAATATTTTAATGCTACTTTTTAATATTCATACTAGGATTGTAAAATTAAGTAAAATTTTGAATTTTTTTACATTTAACCTTCTAAATTCAATTAAAGTTGGAGAAAAAGAGTAAAATAATTAATACATGATGAATTTTATAAATAATAATTAAATTAAATACATTATTTAATATTTAATTATTAACTTATCAAATAATTTTCAAATTATTTTATTATGTAAAACTTTATTCAAAGTTTACCCATTATGATAAAAAAGATAGATTTGATTCAAGAATTACATAATTTGAAAAAAAAGAACAATTAATTATCTATAATAAACATTATAGTTGACTTTTACTTATATTAAGACTTGATCCTAATAATTACTACATTGATTGTGCGATTTTTAAATACCTTTGCCTTTTATATATTTAATTTGTATTGTAAGTATTTGGTATGACTTATATACTTGAGAAAATGAGTTGTATTACATAATCAGAGAATGAATCATAAATGACCAGAAAAAAAATAACAGAGGGAATTCTTCTTTTCACATTGGGAGAGTTTGCAATAGAAAATTGAAAAGGCTGTTGATGGTTGACCCTTCAAGTGCAACCTAAATACATACATTAAAGCCTTTTGATCATTATAGTTGGAAGAATCTTGAAAGCCAACTTGTAACCTCAAAGGCACTAATGAGATCCTTAGTTCACTCAACAACCACACCACATGGTGGCCAATCAAAATATACAAGTTAACTCTTACTTATCACACTAGCAGACAGAGACTGTGCAAATTCGTAGTCATAATGCCCAGGTAATTTAAAATTAAGGAGAATTTAGATATATGTTATGTTATTTATAGTTATAGATGTATAAATGAATATTGTGTAATTTAAAATTTTGAGGGAAAAATATAATTGTGTGATTGGTGGTAAAGTTTTGTAAAAGAAAAGCGGCCAAAATATAATAGTTGGATTATTTCGAATGAATTAATAAAATAAGTAAGTTAAAATTAAAAATTTTAAAATTTTAAAAATTTGAAATTGTATAGTAACCAATGAATTAAAAAGATAAATGAATGAATGAATTAAAAAATAAACGGATGAAATATGTGAGTGAATATTGTGAAATTTATATAGTGAAAAAGATAAAATAGTTTAGTAAAACTTTAGAGGAAAGGTGTAAATAAATGTGTTATAATGTCTTAGTACATAGTTAAAAAACAAACCTAAAATTTTATAAAAAAGTATACGAATACAAGGAGTTATGGTCTGATTTAAAAATTTTAAGGAGTTATAGGTGCGATACTTGTGACGTATGAAAAAATAAAAATAAAAATTTAAGAGAATTGGAGAGTATTTATGAATATGTTATTTTATGAATGACTAAATATGTATAAATAAATATTGTTAAAATTTAAAATTTGTGAATGTGGAAAAAATTTCGGGGAAAAATAAGTAAAAATATAAGAGTTAGAATATTTAAAATGAATTAATAAAATTAGTTAGTAAAAATTAGGATTGCAAAAATAAAATAAAATTTGGAAATGTAGTGTCATGTATTTGTTATAAATGGATAAGAATAAATAAATAAATTATAATATTTAAGTTAAAAGTTAAAAAATATTAAAAAAAACTCACAGATGGAGCATTTCTTCTTCCTCGCCAGAGCTAAGAGTGGTCTCTTCTAGTTAAAAGCTTGTCATCTAGTGGATCGTAGACATCTGCGTCGTAACAAGAAAAAGAGAAGGAGATAGTCATTGGAATGAATCAACTAGTATATGCGAGTAGCTAGTAGTAACTATTCTTTGGTTCTTTGTTGATTGTTATTCCAAACAATCGAGCTTTTGCAATAACCTAGAATTGAAGCATCATTGTAATGTATTTAATTTCCGAAAAAAAACTTTGGAAGGTCCTTAAACGTCTTAGCAGTGTAAGGCATAGGCATTGTTTCCTCACCCGCCTTAGAAGTTCTACAATGGTACGCTTCCTTGCTTGCATTCTCCGTGATTCCTTTCTATATGAAACAGATAAAAGAATTAGTAGAATCATTACCATTTACACTTCCTCGACTACAAAAGAAGCAACCGTGAAAATAGTCCCATATGGCTTTGCTAATCGTTTATCGTAATTGGCAATGGTCTAACTCACGACGAAACCGCAACAAATTTTGAAATTATAGCGTAAAAATGAACATGGACCTTACCTGGATAATTGATGTGATCATACCTGGCTCCTCCTAGTGATGATGCATACAAATTTGTGATGAGGAATACGGATAGTTGCTTCCTATGGAAGTAAATTATTAACCATAATTAGAAGTTCCTATACCTGAAATTGCTTCTCTTCCCATAAAATGTCATCAGAGGATTTCAACACCAGTAACTCCCATCGACTAGGGACTTGAATTTTCTCTACGTGCTGCATTAATCTGAAGCTACCTGCAAAAAACACCACGTCATATGATCTTGAAATCGTATAAACAAGATTTTCCTAATAATCAACAATCGGAAGATGCAAAACTAAAATACCAAGGAAAGATACAACAATTGGAAGATGCAGAACTAAAATACCAAGGCAAGATACATAATCTCAAGAGGTTTAACATGTAATATGGGGAGACTACATATTTGTCCTTCAACTTAACGGCTTTTTTTCTATTTAATCCTCCAACTATTAAAGCTTTTTAATTCACTCCCTACACCTCACTAATCTTCAACGGAAAATTTGCATGCATCAAGGGAATTCCAACTGGACATATGACTGGAAATGACTGTGTATGTCCAGCTAAAATGTCACGTAAGATCTCCTCTAAGAATATTAACATAAATCCTAATGATACAAAAGAGTTTAGACCTTAAAAAAAAAAACAGGAGAGGATAAATCTCTTAGCACAAGATTTAATTTAGTAGAATAAAGAATAGGAGTTAAGATGATAGCACAAGCAAGGGTTGAAATTCACTATATGCTAGGTTTTTTTTATTAGACATGGACTATAATAAGTTAGATATATTGTCCTAATTTGCTTACGAAAACTTATTTAAGATTAAAAAAATACTTATTGTGTGTGTGTGTGTGTATCTATATAACCCTTATTTTAGTGTTAAGGGGATACCTAACTAAAGTACTCAAAAGTACCATCTTCGAAGTCACTTGCTGGCACATTTGGTATTGGCGGAATCAAACCATATTCAACTCAAGCTTTTGGTGGCCTTTGAACCCATGTCAAATAATTCTTGCCTATGTTGGATGGATTAAAAAATCTAGTGAATTGCTAAGACAAGCGGTGAAGGGACCTAGCTTTCGGATTGAGAGGTTAGTAGGTTGGTCTCTGTCAAGTAGTGAATGGGTACGTCAGAACATTGATGGAGCCTCTAAACATTCTACGTGGTTAGCCTATGCAGGGGGTGTTATTCGAGATAGCACTGGGAAGTGGCTATGTGGTTTTGTTCAAAACATTGGTTGTTGCACGTCTATAGGTGCTGAACTATGGGGAGTCTATTCAGGATTAACACTTGCTTGGGATATGGGTTTTCGTCAAGTTGAGTTGGAATCTGACTCACTTATTGTTATCAACGTCCTTTCTTCTACCTCAAGGATGCAGGCTTCAACTAATTATCTTATTCTAGGTATCACGCGGCTCTTGACCAGAGATTAGATAGTTCGATTTCAACACACGTACAGAGAACGAAATCGATGTGTGGATTGGTTAGCCAACACAGGCCCCTTATTTAATCTTGGAGTCACAATTCTCCACTCACCCCCCTCAGGATGTCTAAGCATTCTACTTGAGGATATAGCGAGAGTTGCCCTACGGCGGTTATGTTTGTAATTGTTTTCCCTTACAAAAAAATAATAATAAGGGTTATATATGTAATTGAAACGTGCATGCATGCATTTCCAGCAAGAAAAATTGTTCCAGACAACTTGTTGGAATGAACAAGAGCCAAATGGCTTTGGCCTTTATACAGTCTCGAATGACATGCATGCACGTTTCAATTTTCCCACAAATACAGCAACTGGAATCGGTGGCAATATGACGAAGCACACGTTGGTAGTTCGTGAGGAGACATTCGCGAGAAAGAAGCCACATGAAGGATCTTATACACTCGGACCATTCCATCGCCACACCATCTCCTAGAACCCCTTACGAGACCCTGTAGTATCTGCAGTAATTAAGTCGTAAGCTGAGGCGGTTGAGAAGCGTCCATCTTTTGAAGCACCCCAAATAATCTTATCAGGGCCTAACCCTAAATTCGGTGGGAGAATTCCTGCTATATACATGCACACTAACGATGATAGTAAATCCCGAAATAAATCCCACTGCCAACCACCACTCTCACTTACAAATTGATCAACTGTAAGGTGATAAAGCTCTTTAGGAATCTTCTTAATAGCATGGAGGTATAGCGGGCCCAACTTATCTACCCAAGCATCCAACCAAAACCGAACCGATTTCCCATTCGCAACTTTCCATGAAATACCCCGAAGAACATACTGCCATGAAGAAGCTATTCCACGCCAAACCATTGAGCCTCCTTTAGGATACAGAAGCATAGGTAGTGGATCATCTGTAAACTTGTATTTAGCCTTTATCACTTGTACCCAAAGAGCTTGCGGTCTCGTGATTAGTGACCAACCCAACTTGGAGAGCAGTGCATCATTATTTTCTCTGAGTTTTTGTATTCCAAGTCCACCCTTATCCTTAGCTGTGCAAACCACCTCCCAGTTAACTAGACTAAAACTCTTTGTTGAGTTTCCTACGTGCCATATGAAGGACCTCATAACCTTTTCCAAGTCGTTATAAAGCTGCTGAGGAAGTTTAACCGTATGCATAGCATAGACAGGGAGAGCTTCAAGAACATATTTAGCTAGTGTAATCCTTCCCAATAAGGATAATTGCTTCGCATGCCAACCTGATAAACGAGCCTGAGCTTTATCTATAATATATTGACAAGTTTTCCTGGAAGTTCTCTCATGTATTAAGGGGACTCCAAGGTACTTCCCAAGGTTCTTTATCAGTTGAAAGCCCAGGAAATTACTTAAATTCCTAGCTGTAGTCCTCGTGACGTTCGGGGAATAGTAGCATTTGGTTATATCCTTGCTTACCTTTTGACCCGACGAGACACAAAAAAAAATCCAGAGTCTCTTGAATAACCACAGCTTGATCCATAGAAGCTTCCAAAAAAGCACAAAGTCATCGGCAAAAAATAGATGTGAAAGTTGCAGACCATTTTTGCTCAATCTAATTGCCTTCCAGCAACCTCGAGACACTTCTTTTGTGATTAGATGCCCCAACCGTTCTATACACAGCACAAAAATGTAGGGAGACAGGGGGTCTCCTTGCCAGATGCCTCTGGATGGATTATAAGAGTCAGTCAGCTCTCCATTCCAACTTACCTGCATAGACACTGATGAAATACACTTCATTACCAAAGAAATCAATACATCTGGCATACCAATATCTAGCAAAGTGTCTCGAATAAATGCCCAATTCATCCGATCATAAGCTTTCTCCAAATCCACCTTAATAGCCATAAATCCACGCCATCCCTTTAGTTTTCTCAGGGAATGAATAACCTCTTGAGCTAATATAATGTTATCAGTGATTAATCTCCCTGGAACAAAACTGCACTGTGTAGGAGTAATGAGGTCATTTAGGTGCGGTTTTATACGATTAACCACCACCTTTGATAAAATTTTATAAATCACCAAACACAAACTAATTGACCTGAAGTGAGACAGAAGACACGGATTGCGGGTCTTTGGCACCAACACTAGTATCATCTTATTAATAGCTGGTTCCCAAATTTCTTGCGTGAATAATTTCTGTATAAATTCTACTACTGAGGGGCCTATGACGTCCTACTGCTTTTGGTAGAAGATGGTATGAAAACCGTCATATCTCGGGGCTTTATTTGGAGACATGCTAAATACTGTCGTTTTCACTTCCTCAGGTTGAATCGGTTTGCTCAGCCTAATACTCGCATTAGTAGTGATACGAGGAAATCCATCCAGAATAGGAAATAGATTAGGTTGTGCACCCTCTTCCGTGTAAAGCTTAACTCCTTGCCATGTTCTTCAAAATCATGCCATCCCTGATCACCATACCTGCTTCATTTTTCAAAAATTCCACCCTTGAACGCCTTCGCCTCGTCATGGTGATAGCGTGATAAAATTTAGTGTTTCTGTCTCGTTGAGATAACCAGTTACACCTAGATTGTTGATGCCAAAAGACTTCTTCCTTACAAAGGATCGTCTCTAGTTCGCCCCGTAGATAAAATTCCAGGTCCTCTAGCGACTCTGAGTACTCCATCTCCAAACACCTTTGAATCCCCGCTAACCTTGCTAACAACCGATTCTTCTGTTTGAATATGTTCCCGAAAACCTGTCTATTCCAGTCTTGTAATCTTGTAGCAAACAAACTCAAAGAATCACTAAAGTTTGCCCAGTGTGTTTTCCAATTCTCACGTACAAAATCATCAAAAGAGTCGTTAGTCATCCATGCTGCTTGAAATCTGAACGGTCGAGGACAACTCTTTGCATTTATTGGTAAGTTAAACGTGACAAGAATAGGACGATGATCAGAGTTTAAAAACGGTAAATGGGAAACTCAAGTCTTAGGAAACCTTTCATACTAGGTGTTAGAACAGAAGGCTCTATCCAGTCATGCCCACATGCTACCTCGTCTCCACGTAAAATGTGACCCAACAAAGCCAAGGTCCTGTAAGCTGCATGACTGAACACAATCCCTGAAGGATTTATTCACCATAGGTTGATGTTTCGCTCCCCCTCGCTTATCCACACTCTCCAGTTTATCATTGAAATCCCCCTTATGAGCCATGGATTTATTATAACCTTTGCTAATTTCTTTAGATTTTGCCAAAGAAAACGTTGGAGGTGATATCTCGGGCTTGCATACACAGCAGTAAAATCAAACGAAAAACCATCTCTAACAATATTCATATGAACGAACTGGCGATGTGCAGCGAGTATGCGTACCTCCACTTCATTCTTCCAAAGCAACCATATCCCTCCTGAGAACCCATCCGCCTCCACTCGAAAGGAATGAGAAAATCCTAGTCGCTTCATTACCTTATCAGCTCGCTCTCCACTAATTCTTGGTTCAACTACTACTACCATAAAGGGTCTATGAGTCTAAATGAAATTCCGCGTAACTGGTTTGAAGGCCTTGCCTCCATCCCCTTGCACATTCCAGATAAAAATAGACATAACAGATCAATTGGATTGATAAGGCAACTACTCATATAACCTGAGTGTTCATCTCTATGTCCAGTTGGCCATCTTTCGAGGTAATACCAAGGTTTTCAAGAACCACTTCCATATGATGATTACGATATTCACTGTCATCCTGTAAGATGACCGTTTCTGGGTGTATGTCGGGGGCCTTGTAGGCGGTAGTTTATAACCCACGGTAGAGGAGCCTAAGTGCATATTGATCAATCCCCCCCACTTCAGTACCTGGGCCTATACATTCCATGGCTTCGTCCTCAGGTAGCTTAAAGCCTTCGTCCTACACCAAAACCTCATCATGCGAACCAATGATGATGGCTGTGTGTTGCCCTGTGTGATGACGTTGCATGGCATTATGGGAAGAGTTTGTTCCTTTTACCCCTGTATCAGGTCTCAGCACTTCATATTCCACAGGTAACCTATCTGCCAAACCATTATTCTCGACAGCCTTGTTTTTATTAGACGTAACTCGTCTAATTTCTGGGTATGATTTTACTTGATCCAAGCCCGCATTAGTTTGCCCCAATTCCTTCCAGTTGGCTGACATTCCTTGTTGATTGCTGCTTTCTATTACGTTGTGCACATTTAAATTTTCGATATTAGATAGAATCGTAAACCGTGATCCCTGTAAATCCCCCTGATTCTTCTCTCCAAATTTGGATATGTTTTGATGAGTTTCCTTAACAGCTGGTCGTTGGAACCACCATGGAACTTGAATCCATGGTCCATATTCCTCCTTCCCTATCACCGTACATGAAGGAGTTGCTTGATTGTTCCCCAAGTTATCTTTCTCGGCACCATCACCACCATTGTTCTGCTTCCCTGATGGGCAATCCATTGAACCGTGTCCCACTATACCACAGGACAAGCAAATCTATGGGAGACCCTCATATGCAACCTTGATCTCATCCCCGTCCAAGACTACCCGAGATCGAAGAGGGACACTGATATCCACATCCACTGCTACCCTAGCAAACTTTCCTCGTTGAGATTGTTGAGTGGTCTCATCTATCTTGACCGTATATCCTACGAGGTTCCCCAAAGCACAAAGGATCAGAGGGTGATATCTAGACATCGGAAGCTCTGGGAATCTAACCCAAACTACTGTTCTCGTTATTTTTCCTTTTGATGGTCGAAATGTAGGGTCCCAAGGTTGAACTATAAGTACTTGTCCCAACATTGTCCATGGCCCCGATGTTAAAGCATTCAGATAGTCTTCCTCCTCAATGAAATTGATTAAAAAATAATCGTAGTCAAGATCAATAATTTTCATAGGTCCCTTAGGCATCCACAATGCCTTTAAACGGAATTGCAACATTCTAAACCCAATCTTGCGTCCTAACAGTTTCACCACCACCGCCCGTTCCCATTGCTTGTCAAGGCGATTTTTGAATGAGTTTGATAATTCCAGTGGTGTTCCCAGCTCCCCATTAACAACTGTGATGTCTCCTTTCTTAAAATCAACTGGCTTCTTTTCATGCCATGGTAGCTCCTCCTTCTCCTCTGCAGCCTGTCAGCCAATCACCGCTACACTATAGTTAGGTTTTGCGAGTGGGGGCGGAGGGTCTTCATCCTGTCAAGGGTTGGAGCTTCCTTTTAGATAGGCTGTTCCGACCTTATATAACCCTTATTTTAGTGTTAAGGGGATACCTAACTAAATTACTCAATATATAATTAAATCCTATTCTAATAAGGATTTTTTAATCTTAAATAAGTTTAAGTTGTAAGCAAATTAGGACAATATATCTAACTTATTATGTTCCATGTCTAATAAAAAAAACCTAGCATATTTTTGTGTGTGTTTTCGATGATAGATTTTAAATAATTTTTTATAAACGAGTTTTCAATTAAATGATGCATTTTTTTTCTTCTAAGAGTGATTCTTTAAGAATAATTCCAAGTTCCCTACCCTTCATTACTTGTTTATCTCACGAAAAATTCTAGAAATTCTAACTTGAATTCCTAGCAACCAAAACTCTAAATTTTGGCACAAATATTCAACAACCAAACCTTAAATTTCTAGCTATACCAAAATTGAAATTCCAACAATCTAAACTGAAATCTCAAATCTAAAACCCCAATGTCAGCAGCTAGATTTTATAAGTTTAATGGGTAGTTTGATATTTCTTGTACTCGTTCTACATCAATTTGGTATTAAAACTTTGGTTTACAATAGCAACACATAGTGAAAGGGCCTATAACAGAACACTCAGTGAGTAAGAGTGAGATGAAATAATTATGCAAAAAAGACATTGATGATCCTCAATCATAAGGTGCTTCAAAAAGTAACTAACATGTAATAAATCCCACAAGAAAACACGTTCAACAATTTTTAGAGAGGCTAGACAGGCTAGAAATTTATTCTATAAAGTTAAAACTCCAGCAAGAAATAATTCTACAAACCAACAACCTATACTTGATGCTAAACATGGGAAAGGTGCTAATAAGCAAGGAAAGGGGATTGATATTAATCAACAACACACAACGCAAGGGAACTTGGAATTACAAGAATATGAGTCTCACCTTCTAATGCCATGGTAGCTTCAAGATCTAATGATGCATCAAAATCACCTTTTTCCTCGGACTCCTTTTCCACCTTCTTGAAGCTTTTCTAGGGAGTTCTTTTGCCTTTCGCCCTATAAAATTAAAAACAACATACTTATAAGGCATTGAATTAAAGTTTTTAAAAAGAGTACAACATAAATGCTAGATTGGAGATTAAGCATTTTCTACAGACATTTTCATTGGTTTCTTCATTTGATTCGAGCCAGTAGATCTTCTATTTCTATGTATGGAGGTGACCTGTAAAACAAAAAGATTTTCATATAACTTCAATTCGATAACCAAGCCATGATATTGCAATAGAGAAGGAAAAGGATTGATATAAGCTTATATAGAAAGGGATGCTACAAGACAATATCCTTTATTATATAACAAAAAAAAGGATTCTACAAAATATAGAACAAACTTATCCTACTGCCGAAGAAGCATGCCGAGAAGAGTTCAACTTCTGAAATGGCATAAGGAAAAATTACAAACGTGACATTGAAGTAGTTATTTTATGGGAAAACACTAGAATCCAGAAGCTTCAGCAAAGAATGCTTAATAAGATTACAGATCTTTAAAGGCTTATGATCAACAAGCTCCTTGTGCTCTTAATCTAAACTGATTACTTCAACATCTCCATCATCATATAGTATCTGCAATAAGTAATAGATGTCATTCCAAAACTGAGCAACAAAAGTAGTTCCAATTTGAATTCAGAGAGAAAGAGAGAGACATACTTACCATATGTTTCCCCTTTAGAGGATGATAAAACTTAATCGTACCTTATAAAACCTGCCAAATTCACCACAATAAACCCCACAAAAGTGATCCAAAAAGCTAAACCAATTTATCAAAATCCATTTAAAGGAAAACTTTAGGTAATTACAGCTTTTGGTTTGTAAACTTTTAAGTTTGGTACCTGTCCGATTCCCATCATCTGAAACCTAACTATTATATGGAATTGTGAATTAATTAACACATAGTGTAAAGAAAGAGGCAGGAATGGAGTCACCTGTCTGATTCCCATCATCTGAAACCTAACTACTATATGGAATTGTGAATTAATTAACACATAGTGCAAAGAAAGAGGCAGGAATGGAGTCCTAGCAATTTTGGCTTTCAATAAATAAAAAAAATTGGTACTTACTGCTTATCTTTGCAATAAATTTATACAAAAAAGGCTTTATCCGTCCATTTAATGGAATTACATACATGTGATATTGCTTCAAAAGCACAGTACTATGAAATGTAGAAATTATAGCGGAAATATTCTCCTTCTTGTTGGCAATAAACTCTAACTTGCCATCGTCTTTTTGCACAAGTATGGACAGAATCACGTATAATTGCCTTAAAAGCACAGAAGAACAAAGACAATGTTATTTACAACAAATTTATAAAAAAAAGGCTTCATCATTCCATTTAATGGAATTACATACCTGTGATATTGCCTCAAAAGCACAGTAGAAAACAAATGCAATCAGTGTAATTACACTAACTAATCTATTGGTTTAAATGCTTTAACATCTTTGAATTCATCTACACAGGGGCATGAAAGATGAGTAAGAGAGTGGACCAAGTAAGGGAGAACGTATTCAGGAAAAGGTGCCAAAGGAGTTGCATCACTTTGGGCAGGAGCTTGTCATGCCTTAGCTTGTTAATGCATTTGAACGATGTCAGCAAAGTTCTGCTTGTCATGCCAATTTAAACAGTCAGGAAAATTCAACCAAGGAAAGACTTGTAACTTTACTACACAGGCTTAAAATTGGAGGAAGGCTTTCAACAACGGGCATGGCAAGAGGAGCGACCCCTCTCTAGTCTCTACACAAGTGCAGATCTAAAGGGAGAGGCGACAACGGGAGAGGCAAGACAGCAGGAGCATGACCCAGATCTGAAGGGTAGCGTGACAGCAGGCACGGCAAAAGGAGCGTCCCCTCTCTGGTCTCTGCCCTCCCCTGTTCAACATCGTGGTCGCTTCCGTCTTGATGGAAAGCCCTTCGTCGGCCATTAATGAGGCGATGGACAAGGGTGATTTCTCACTCTTCAAAACAGATTTCCCTTCCCTTTCAAGGGAAACCCTAAGCACACTTACAAGTGACGATGCCACTGTGGGGACTGTTGTCTCAACAACTCCCTCGAATACTCCGAAACCAATTGGCAATTGACATAGCAAATTTCCCTCTCACCATAACAAGGGCCAGTTGAAACACTCTCAACATGTATTTAAAGATGGGGCTGTATCTCCACCTCTGGAGCTATTAGCTGCCAGCATCCGAGCTTGATCCACTGCTCTTATAGGATTTTTTTGGACTAAGCGACCTGCTTTTTTGGCTGTAAATGCGTGGGCGAGAGCTCAATAGGGAAACAAAGGCCTACAAAACGTGATGTTATGTGAAGATAATACCATTCTCTTCAAATTTGCTGATGAAACATTTCTTAAGGAGATTGTAAAATAAGGCCCATGGCACATTGGAGGCCAGCCACTCTTTCTACAGCAATGGAGGCCAAGTATGGAACTTGATAGAAGTAGGATTGAGGTTCTGCCATTGTGGGTTCAATTTCATGATTTACCAATGGAATTTTGGACGGTGGAGGGTCTAAGTTTCTTAGCCAGTGCCTTAGGGAAACCTGTGTGTATGGACTCTCAAACGGCCAAAATGGAGAGAATTGGATATGTAAAACTTTGTATTGAAGTGCAGAAGAATGCATCTTTACCCGACAGCCTTCCTATGCTTCGGTTTAGTGAGATGGGAGAAAAAATACGTGTTGATATTCACATCTCTTATCCTTGGAAGCCAAACTCTGCTAACAAAAAATGGCAACCTACAGGTAAAGTTTTTAGCAATGGTTGGCAGGAGGAATTAATTGGGTCAACTTCAATTGTTGTCGATGAAACAAGAGAGGAAGTTGGGATCCTCCCTCTGTCGTTGAACTACAAACTCAGTCAACAAGGACTGATGAGATAGTAACCACTGGGGTAATTTCTATGGCTGAGAAGCAATCTGTATCAACTAAGCTTTATACTCAACTGATCACTAATAGTGGGGATTTAAATTTTGAAGAAACAAAGAAAACTAATGGTTTATTGAATATGACAGGGCACATTACTCCTACTGATATTAATGTAGATAATGTGAAGAGTTTGGACAATGAAGCAATTGACTTCACTTCCCAATATTTGGAACATTGTCAGGATTGGACCAACATGTTGACTCCATCAACAGACGTTGGAAAAATTGAGAATGTTGTTGCCAAGCCCTCTATGGTTAGGACAGAATATGCACAACAAATAACAATGGAAAAATCCAGTGACGAATGTGTGGTAAGTCAGGGCACAAAGGATATCATCTCTCAGACTGAAGAACAAGCAGGGGATTGTGATTTTCCATTAGTTGCAACCCAAATTCCAGACATCCCAAGAGATTTTTGTGTGCAGTCAAAACTACAAAAAGAAAATCAACAAGGAAGATAAAGCAAAACCCCAAATATTTGGGAGTTTTCCCTAGCTAAGATCATTAAGTTGTCTTATTTAGAGAGTTTTTGGTTATATTGTAATATGATAGTAGACTTAATGCCTTGAACTCATTGCAGTGTAACTATAGTTTTAACTATAATTATATCAATTTAAAAAAAACTTTACTACACAGGCAACAAGCAAGTAAAATTAGAAATTGTAGACCAAATATGAACCAATTGGTTTTAGTATAGGTACGTCTTCCAAATCAAAGGGCTTGGATCCCATTATGTTAAGTAAGAATGCACAAAAGAATTTCACATCCAGAAGTCTATCCTTTATATATTGATGAACTTTACTTAGAAATAGTGTTGGCGAATATATAAAACCAATTAAGTTGGCCTCACACAACATCTTAAGCTATTGTGGTGAAACGGTCACTTAACATAGTATCAAAGCAGGTTTGGTCCGGATTATTAATTTCCCAGTTGTCCGTTTGGATGTCTAGTCCTAGCGGCCTGGTCCAGTTACCACTGCGTTTATTTCAAGTGACAATTGGATGTCCAGTTTTAGTTGCACTTGGGGGGGGAGTGTTAGAGTATCCCATATTGACTAAACATGATTTATAAGTAGTAAAGGTCAACTATCCAAATGACTACTTCTAGTCATTTTGGCAATGGTTGACCCAAGCTCAATTATTGTTAATGAGCTCTACACTCTACCCATATTAAAAATTCTAATAGAAAATGTTGCTTGGAAGGCTTTCGAGCTTATCACAATCGAACATGCGTAATTCTTCCAATTTGCCAAGATGTTCAACTGATGATGAAGGTATCTGTTTTATAATTGTCTTAGCTAAATCCATATACTTTATGTTGCTTGAAACTTCTAGGAATGTATTCAAATTCTCGCAACCCCAGAGAATGAGTTTTTCAATAGCTTCTAGAAGTACAACTCCACTACTCGGAAGATGACTTATGTTTTTGCAATCTACCAAACTTAGGGACATAACCTTGCTCAATTGCCATTGATATATGTAAGACAGAATTTTAATCAAACTTCAAAATGATGAAGAACCGTACCAAAATTTCCAAATTTCGGTTAAGATGCCCCTAATTATCCCTTATTCTCATCCCGCAGTTAGCAAAAAGAAAAGGGATTAATTCTCATCCGTAGCTGCTTTCAAACTTACTTATAAGAAAATTAATTATATTAAAATACAAGGCATAAGCTAAGTACCTTGACTTTTTCCTGGAATTGTTTTATCTTGCTATTGGGTAATCCAACCACAATCAGATGGTTTGGTCGAAAATTGCGTGGAAAAGATTCCAATGGATATCCATCCTAATGAAAATATGTTAGCTCATTTGGAAGATAATCAGGATCTTGTGGGAGATGTAGATTATTTTGTCCTTCAAAGCAACCTTGTCTATCAGGCACATAAAATTTTAGAAATTTAAGATTAGGTATTTTCATAAACATTTTTGGATTTAAATCTATCTTGCTTATCTTAGACACATCCAACATTATGCTTTCCACTGATTCTGCCCCCTAACAAACAACAATCATAGTAAAAAAGAAAGTACCAAAGATTCTCAAAATTATATTATAATAATAGAAGGGATGTTTAAACTATCCTTATTTGAAAACCATAAGTTCAAAGTGCTGCAGTGTATATTTTCTACAAAATCTCATATAGAAAGCAAGTGACTAATTTTACCTTGTCCTTTGCAAGTACTTTAAAGACATCTTTTGGTTCCCATAATCTACTACGTTTGTTTGGATATTTAGATTCTTGACGTACAATTTCCTTTCCCATTTCTTGCATTAAGTTATACATTTCTAATATGTTTTCAGAAATGGTCACAAAACACTTACTATAATATTAATATCTGCATCAAACTCACAGATTTCGAACACTGTCATTATAACATCTTTGTTTTCACCTTTGAAGAAACATGCAATATGAAGAAAGATATCTTTCTCTATCCCATCTAAGCGATCGCAACCAATTTGTAACACATCCTGAATATTCTTGTTTGGACCTTTTGACAGCTCTTTCAATGCACTTTCTCACTCTTTTGTCGTTTTCCCACTTAGGGAGGAGCTTAAAACCTTCAAAGCTAAAGGATTGCCTTGTGCATATTTAACAATTGAGCTAGACAAGGACTCGTAATCATTTCTGGGATAGTTTTGCTTGAAGGAACTCCTACTGAAAAGTTGAAGGGCTTCTTCATCTTCTAACGGTTCAACTTTATATACAAAACTCAGCCCTTCTTCCAAGCACTTGCTTATTTCTACCAATTAATTACACTTCGTGAACCAAACCAACACGGATCTCCAATCAATGAATCTAATTGTTGCCAGTCATCCACATCATCAAGAACGATTAGTGCCCTTTTACGACCAAGTCTTGTTTCAGGTAATGCATATATGTTTCCATCTTTTTCACCCAGTAGCTGTGAAATGAGTTCTTTCCTTAAATCCCTCACTTTTGATCTTTCAGAAAACAACAACCTTCAAATTCAAATGACAGCCTCTTAAATATGAATTTAGCAATAGTAGTTTTTCCAATACTGCCCATCCCCTAAATTCCTATAATGCGGACATCCAGTCCCTCAATTGACAGAATCCTCTTTTTGATTTGCATAAAGTGTGAACCTACTGCAACCAACAACTCATCACCATCACATACGGTGGATTTCTTCAGTTTTTTTTTAAATATCTTCAACAATTTTACCAATAAGCATGTGATCATACCTGCCAATCATGAAACACTATGATTTTACCTTCCGTTACCCGAAACACTATGATTTTACCTTCATTCGTAGGATTACACTTCGTAAACCAAACCAACAAGGATCTCCAATCAATGAATCTAATTGTCGTGAGTCATCCACATCATCAAGAACGATTAGTGCCCTTTTACGATCAAGTCTTGTTTCAGGAAATGCATATACGTTTCCATCTTTTTCACCCAGTAGCAGTGAAATGAGTTCTTTCCTTAGATCCCTCACTTTTGATCTTTCTCTCACATCTTTCAGAAAACAACAACCTTCAAATTCAAATGACAGCCTCTTAAATATGAATTCAGCAATAGTAGTTTTTCCAATACTGCCCATCCTCCAAATTCCTATAATGCAGATGTCCAGTCCCTCAACTGACAGAATCCTATTTTTGATTTGCATAAAGTGTGAATCTACCCCAACCAACAGCTCATCACCATCACATACAGTTGATTTCTTCAATTTTTTCGAAATATCTTCAACAATTTTACTGATAAGCATGTGATCATACCTGCCAACCATGAAACATTAAGATTTTACCTTCTGTTACCCAAAACACTATGATTTTACCTTCATTCCTGGGATTTTGCTCATGTCTTTCAAAAGCTGTGGCAACATCATGGGACTGTTTCCTTATATGGGATGGATTTACGTCGTAAAAGACAGGTATGACAATCTGTCCATGAGTTTGATGACATTCAATGATCTTTACAAGCTCATCGAGACACCAAGTGGAAGATGCATAGTCTTTTGAGAAAATGACGACAGCAACATTCAATTATTGGATTGCTTGCACAAGGGACTCAGCAATTTCTTCTCCTCTTTCAAGTTCGTCGTCGTCAATAAAGGTCAGGAGAGCCTTTCGGCACAAGGCATCATAAAGGTGGCTGCTGAAACTACAACGAGTGTCTTCACCCTTGAAGTTTAGGAAGACATCGTACCTCCATGGCTACGACTGGGAGGCCAAAGAAGAAGAAGAAGAAAAAGAAGCCGTTGTTGTTGAAGACGAGTATCGCAACACTTCGTGCATTATTTAAGAAAGAAATTCATTGACTTGAAGTGTTCTTGAGATAAAATGCATAGAAGTTTCGCGATTGTCACTGATCTTTACAAGCTCAGTGAGTTATACCTGAGAAGATGAAATATGCTCCTCAATTCTATTTAGTAGAAGCACAAATTGCCGAGTATTAGCAAATAGTGCTTGTAAAATTAGTTAGGCGAGATTAAAGTGAGTTAGATTTTGAGTTGAAAAAAGAAGGTACGTTTTTGAAATTTGAATAAAGGGATTCCATGTATTTGTATGATTGTGTTTACACCTAAAAATGGGTTCAGCCCATTTTTACTGTTTTGGGCCGAAAACTTGAAGCCAAAAGAAAAGCCTATGATTCGAAGTCCAAGAGGAGTCCATTGGTCTCGGCCCATCAGATTCTAAGGTCCAGCAAAGAAGGGAGTAGTAGAATTGGAGTGAGAGTCTTGAAATCCAAGATAATGAGAAGATAAAGATAAAGTTTTATCCAAATATTATCTCTATCCAATAAGATAAGGTTTTATCCAAAATTTATCTTTATCTAACAAGATAGAATTTTATCAAGATTACAAGTTTAAATTGCAGTGGGACACCCAATTTGAAGTCTAGACACTGGCATCAACCCATCAGATTTCGGTGACCAGCAG
>JAOSBN010161267.1:0-21991 GCA_027563595.1 Erythroxylum suave | reverse complement strand
ACTATTCACGTGCATATATGAATGCATGAACATAGCCAAACAATTTAAAACACTCCTAGCCCATTCCAAATTACTATCTTACCCTTCCCATCGGTGATGGGATGTTACAAGAACAACTAGTGTGTGCCTTCTTAGATAAACACGTCCTACTGACGAAGACCACCAATATAATAAAGAAAATCACCAATTTCCAACAAGGAGATAGGGAGTTGATCTATGAGGAATTACAGAGAAGATGCCCACACCACAATAAGGAGATGGGGAGGATCTTTAATAAGAAAGATGGTTGATGAAGTAGAGGAGTTGATAGATGAGATGGCCAATAACAGCTGCTTATGGGCGAGTGAGAGAAGTAGGCAACCTATTGCCTTTAAGGAGCAGAAGGGAGTTGTTACAGTCTATCAAATGGTGAAGATGTAAGTTAATATCAATAAATTGACATGACAACTTAGTAATATGAAGCATCATCATCAGCTCAAGTAAAGGCCACATAATTGAAGTGTGAGCTATACGGCCAAGTGGATCATGATACGGTAGACTGCTACTTGCTGCGAGAAGATAACTTAGAGCAAGTCAATTATATGGGTGCTCAATTTGGACGTGGAGGGGGTAATAATCTCCACTCTAACATATATAACCCTGGGTGGAAGAATCACCCTAACTTCTCCTAGTTGAACAATAATAATGGAGGGTAGTTTTGACCCCAAGGGCAATCGAACTTCCAACAGGATAAAGCAAGCTCGATGGAAGCCAAGTTGGACAAAATTCTAGATAAACTTGGTACTTTAGATGATGCACACAAGAAGTTGGAAGATAAATTTGAGCAAGTTGCTAGGAGTTATGCATCTTCCATTCATAATTTATAAGGCTAAGTTAGTCAACTGACAAATGCCTTTTCCATGCGAAATTTTGGAAATGTTCCTAGTACTGTAGGAATAAAATCAATGGAGCAACTAAAGCCTGTCACACTTCGAAGTGGGAAGGGAATTGAACCGCCCACAAGGGCAAGAGAGGAGCCTACTCAGCCAAGTGAGAAGAATCAAGAAAAGGAGTAAGAAGTGGACATATGAAAATATGCTCCATATTTTGCACCTCCACCATTTCAACCCAAGCTACCTTTCGCTTGACGACTATAAAAGAAGCAGTTAGATGAACAATTTACAAAGTAGGTTGGGAAGCTAAGGATGCTAAAGATAAATCTCTCTTTTGTTGAGGCATTGGAACATATGCCGTAATACATAAAATTTTTAAAGGATATATTACCTAAGAAGCATACGTAGGACGATAATCAAACTTAAGATGATAATCAGATGGTAGCCCTAACTGGTACTTGTAGCTCAATAGTCACCAATCAAATGCAATCAAGATTGAAAGATCCAGGAAGTTTCATAGTACCTTTTGTGGCTGGCGAATTGGAATTTTCGAAGTGTTTGTGTGATCTAGGAGTTGGCATTAATCTGATGCCCTTGTCAATATGCAGGAAGTTAAATTTAGGAGTGGTCAAGCCCACATCAATGTTGATTCAGTTAGTTGATCTATCTATTAAAAGGCCATTGGGAGTCGTGGAAGATGTTTGATGCGAGTAGATAAGTTCATTATTCCAGTGGATTTTATGGTTCTTGATTTTGACAAAGATAAAAACTGCCCACTGATCTTAGTTCGAACATTTATGAACACTGGCAAGGCTATAATTGATGTCCATAAAGGTAAATTTACATTGCGAATAGGCAAAGATCAGGTTGAATCCAATATGAATAAGTCCTTAAAGAATCCAATAATAAGCAGTGCGTTCTTGAAAGTTGGATCAAAATTTGCAAGAAAAAATTGAGAGTTGCATTGTAGAAGTGAATCACTTGGAAGCAGAGGATGACATTGAACACCAGAATCCTGAATTTAAAGAAGTTGATGAGATTGAGGGGTCATATGTTCCAGTGCATCAAGAAAAATTAGTTCAGACGGATGTACCCACACCACCATCTTTAGACGAGCCTCTGATATTAGAGCTTAAGCCCATACTTGGACACCTCAGGTATACCTTTCTTGGTGAAGGCCAAACTCTACCAATAATAACTTCCAACGAAATGAGTGAAAAATAAGAAAGTACGGTGGTGGAAGTTGTTAAGAGGTGGATAAAAGCCATCAAATGGCAGATTGCAGATATTCAAGGAATAAGCCCAAATATTAGCATGCATCGAATAAACTTAGAGGAAGGATGTAGAACAGTGAGGGAGCGTCAACAGAGGGTGATTCCTAACATGAAGGAGGTACTCAAGAAGGAAATCATCAAACTCCTCAATGTAGGGATAATTTACCCCATTTTTGATAATGAATAGGTTAGCCCAATGCAATGCGTACATAGAAAGGGAGGAATGACGATGATAAAGAGCTAAAGTGGAGAAGTAATTTCGACAAGAACAATCACAGGATGGAGAGTGTGTATAGATTATCGAAAACCCAACTCAGTGACTAAGATAGATCACTTTCCTCTCGCATTTATAGACCAGATGATAGAAAGGGTAGCTATCCATTCACTCTATTGCTTCTTAGATGGATATCCAAGCTATAACCAGATTTTCATATACCCTGATGATCAAGAGAAAACCACGTTCACTTGCCCTTATAGTACATTTGCATACACACGGATGCCTTTTGGACTCTGCAATGCTCTAGCCATTAGAAATGTATGGTGTCAATTTTCACAAACACGATAGAAGATATAATGGAGGTATTCATAGATGATTTTTCAGTCTCTGGAGACTTTTGACATGTCTTTAACTAATTTGGATAGAGTTCTTCAAAGGTGTCAAGAATCACATCTGGTGCTGAATTAGGAAAATTGTCATTTTATGGTATAAGAAGGGATACTACTGGGGCATAAAATCTCACTTCAAGGGTTCGAAGTCGGCAGAGCAAAGACAGAGATAATAGAAAGCTCCAACCCCCAAGCAATGTAAAAGTTGTGCGAGGATTCTTAGGTCATGTTGGGTTTCACCATCATTTTATCCAGGATTTTTCCCAAATTGCAAGACCTTTAACAAACCTCTTAGTCAAGGATATACCTTTTCTATTTGATGATAAGCGTGTGTCTGCATTCAATATCTCAAAGGAGGCATTAATTTTAGCACCAAATTTATCACCATCAGATTCGACGCTACTGTTTAAAGTGATGTGTGATGCAAGTGATTAGGATAAGTAAGAGGACCCTAGCTAAATTACACCACTACAGAAAAGGAATTACTTGAAGTAGGGTTTGCGTGTGATAAGTTTTGACAATATCTTTTGGGATCCAAGGTGATTGTATTCACTAACCATGTAGCATTGAAATACCTTTTCAATAAGAAAGATGCAAAACCCAGGTTAATTCGATGGGTATTACTTTTACAAGAATTTGATTTAAAAGTGAGAGATAAAAAGGGAGCTGAAAATGTAGTAGTTGACCACCTATCTAGAATGGAGGGAGGGGAATGCAAGCCAAGCAATGACATTAACGATAATTTTTCCAATGAAACTATAATTCTACTCGAGAGCCTAACTACACTGTGGTTTGCAAATATTGCTAATTATGTGGCCAGTGGTAAACTTCCCTCAGATCTCTCTTATCAACAATGGAAGAAGTTCTTGCATGATTTTAATGATTATATATGGGATAAACAAACCTTCTGTAGAGCTTATGCAGACTGGTTAATGCGACGCTATGTTCCAGATGAGGAAATGTTAGACATCCTGAAGCAATGTCATAAAGGGTAATATGTTGGGCATTATGGAGCCAAAAAAATGACGGCTCAAATATTAGAGAGTGGATTTTAAAGGTCGTAATTGTTTAAGGACACACAAACCTATGTGGCACAATACAATCGATGCCAGAGGATAGGAAACATCTCCAAGAGGGATCAAATGCCTTTATCCAACATTTAAGAGGTAGAGGTCTTCAATGTCTAGGGTATTGACTTTATGGTCCATTCCCATCTTTAATGGGGAACATGTATATTCTAGTGCGGTCAATTATGTCTTGCAATTGGTCGAAGTGATAGAATCTTTGACCAATGATGGGAAGGTGGTGCAAAAGTTCATTAAATACCTAGTTAATCGGTTTGGAGTGCCACGTACAATAATAAGTGATGAAGGTGCACACTTTTGCAATAGATCTTTTGATGCCCTCCCAAAATGATACAGAGTACACCATTGAATGGCTACACCTTACCATCCGCAAACTAGTGGGCAAGATGAAGTTGTTAAATAAGAAGTAAAATAATTCTAGAAAAGATAGTGAACAACTCCCAAAACGATTGGGCAGCAAAGTTGGATGATGCTTTATAGGCCTATGGGATAACTTTTAAGACACCCATTGGAACAACTCTGTATAGACTCATGTACAAGAAGCATGTACAATGAGATGAGTTTGATGAGTTTCACTTGAATGCTTTTGAGAATGCCAAACTCTACAAAAAAAAAGGTTAAGAAATGGTATGAAGCTCATCTCAAGCAAAAGGAATTCAAAGTAGGGGACACCGTTCTATTATATAATTCCCAATTGAGGCTATTTTTAGGGAAGTTGAAGTCCAAATGGAGTGGACCATTCACAGTAATTCAAGTTTTTGGTCATGGAGCTCTCAAATTAGAAAATGCTAGTAAAGAGACTTTTAAAGTCAATGGGCACCTACAAGCTAGATTTTGGAGGGGCACTTCATATAGATAAAGAAGTGATTTCCTTGTCTTCGAGTAATTAAAAATGCCCCTCCTAAATGAAAGGTCAAGCTAAGGACCATAAAATAGCAAATAGTTAGATTTTGTTTGAAAATGTTAGTGGTAGTTAGTTTTACTTTCAATAATTTGTTAGCAATTCACCAGTTGTTTCATTTTAATTTTCTTTCCCAAAAATAGCCTTGAATTCTAGGTTGTTTATGTTTATTTCTGTCTTTATTTTCATTTTCATTTTTAATTGTTTCTTGTTTATTTTAATTCTGTCTTTGCTTTTCGTTTATGTGTTTGTGTGTGCTTCTTCTCAAATTGAGGACAATGTGTTGTTCAAGTGTGGGGAGGGATTCTATGTTTTTTCTCTTTTGTATGTGATTTCTGCATATCGTATCACAGAGTTAAAGTGCATTATGCAAAGTGTGTGAATGTGTCAAAGGCTTAGATTGAGTGAAATTCTTTTAATTTTGGACATAGCTTATTAAGTTGTGAACGATCATCAGCTTTTGAAATTAGTGAATTATGGGGCCTTTAGATAAATATACAGTCTAATTAGGACCTAAGGTAAATTTAGCACCCTCTAAATTGTCACATTCATTCATAATTTGAGGACTTTTAGCTTAAGTAGGTTAACTAGTATTTTTCATGGAAATGAATAACTAAGAGTAATAAGTTAGGTAATAAAAAAATGTGTTAGTTAAATAAATTGCTATTTTGCTAACTTTCAGGTTATGAATAGAGTTAGTAGCCTATTGAAAACATGATAATAGCTGAGTAACCGGATCAACACACATCACAAATGTGTGCCTTCATGTAAAAAGGCTATAATGAGTTTCCAACCAAGCTATTTAATAAATGACTTAGTTAAGTAACCGAATCGACATTCATCACCAATGTTTGAGCAAAAGACTAAGTCCTAGTTTAAGTAACAATAATAAAAAAGTGTGTTAAAATAAAAACCTAACAGACTTGTGATGAGCTTGAATTTTCATGGAAATATTTAGCAACAATTACAAAGTTTGAAGGAATGAAAAATTATTAATGCGTGTGTAAAATTGAAAAGGGTAAATAAGTCAACACTTAGGTTTTGATTTAGTTATATATTTAGTTCAAAGCCCCTAGACATATATTTTGCATATTAATGATTTGACATAAATTGAATGATTATGTTTAAGATTAAATTTATTTCATAAAGTCGTTACCTCATTATTGTAGTGTGTGTTTTGTGTTGTTATGTGTTTGTTGTTTTGTTTGCTTAAGGACAAGTAAACATTTAGGTATGTGGATGTTGATAGTTGATAGTTGTGTTTCACATGATGTTTTAGAGGGTGATTTTTTATGTAATTAGTGTGAATTTGAGTGTTGAGTGTCCATTTAGGGTTTAATTAGGTTAGTTTGTACATTTAAGTGTTTTTATGGATTAGTTTAAATCTTTGGGCTTAATTGTTATATTTTTTAGATACCTTGATGTGTGTGCTAGTGTTGTAGGGCACATAAGGAAGAATGGTGAAGAATTGAAAAGTTTCGAGTCAAAAGACATTGGTCACGATCGTTATAGAAAAGGAAGAGTCGGTAGCAACTAGGCCATGATTGTGATAAAAAGGTTAAAGAACCAGCCATGGTTGTGAAATGCTAGGCGACGATCATGCCCTGCATCGGACTGACATAAAAGCTCAATTTTTGAATGATTTTTTGAACTGTTTTGACCCCAAATTTAACCTAGGGCTTCTACAGAATAAATGGAACATTACATGACAGCCACCAGCAGTCTTTGGAGAGCCTAGAGAGTTGTGCAAAAGATTGAGATTCTGTTAAATCCGAGAGTAACCTAGAGAGAGATGAAGCGATTTAGGAGGGAGACGAAGGAAGAGAGACACATAGAAAAGTTGGACGTGAAGTACTTCCCAAAATAGGCAATTTCCTGCAGTCGGTACCTTCGAGATTTGTTCCGATAGTATCTTTTATTTATATTTCGATTTCATTGATGTATGAAATTTGGATACTAATTGGGAATATTGTTATTGAGTGTTGATTTCTTATCTATACTCTCAACTTAGGGTGTTTGGTTCTTGAGATTCATAAAGTTTATTCGATTGTGTTTTTTTCAATTTAATTGTGATTCAATTTCAGTTCTTCATAACTTGGCAATAAACTAAGAGGGTGAGTCGAGTAAAAATTGTCAATTTGGGATGACGATAGTTAGGTGAATCAATAGGTAGAGAGTTGGATCAAACTAGTCGAGTCGTGTAACAAGAGTCGAGCATAGATTCCCGGTAGGTTAATAGACAATTTCAAAACTAATTTCTGTTTTGGACGAATTGCAAATCGAGAGATCACAATTCTCGTAATTTGAATTAAGGATTATCAATTAGGATTTAGAACTATATAACTAAAGAGAGTAATTCACCTTAGGGCCGTCTAGACTCGTTAAGTCGAAAATTACATAATTGATTAGATTCTCTTTAGTTTCAAATTAAATCCCCCTTTCTCTCACTTGGTTATTTCTAGGTTGGTTTTCATATTGTTGTGTGGTCTGCTATTTTGTTTAGTCTTGTGGCATTTTAAATTCTTATATTTAATTGATTTAATTTCTACACTAGTTATTTGTTTACAATTATTATAGTTTAGGACGACCTTAAATTTTAGGAGTAGTTTCCCTTCCTCATGTAATTGACTCCTTAGTTATTACGCGAACCACTTGTACGCTTAGGGTAATTACCAAGGCTATAAATAGTAAAACTTAGCATGTGTAACCTTAAGCGAATAGTTATTCCTTATTTTGTGGACAGTTTACTCAAAAAAGGGACATTACTGAGCTTAATTGGTTTTCATAATTTTATCAATATTGTTCTTCTAATCATTTTTAAATTTGTAGCTTACTTATAGGCTACAAAACTAATGTTGAACGAAACGGGTGGAAGCAAACCGCTCGTAAAATATCCCTATTGAGTTTCTAATGATACAATGTCAAGCTAATGATCGTAAATTAGCAGGTTTAGTAGTTAGGTTTAAATTGTTGTATAGCTAGGCTTGTTTTAAATTCTTAATTAAGTTTTGAATGGTTTGGATTGCTAAATCTTTTGCTCTCCTGTATCATTTTTAAGATATGGAAACACTCTCAATGTCAAGCAGATTTGGTCTCAACACTATCAACATAGACGGTTTCGTGTTCTAATCCTTTTCTTTTCATTTTTTAAAATATTTTCTTCTTGTGTTTTTCATATATTGTGTTTTATTCCCCTGTTTTGTTTGTGTAACCTTTTCAAATTAAGGACAATGTGTCATTTAAGTGTGGGGAGGGGTTATGTGTTTGCTTTCGTATACAATTTTGCATATTGTATGATAGTTATTAGGTTACACTGTATGAATTGTTTGAATGTGTCAATGGATTAGATGGAGTGAAATTTATTTAATTTTGAACATAGGCTATTAGATTGTAAATAATCATTAGCTCATAAAATTAGTAAATTAGGGTTCTTTGGATAAATATATAGCCTAATTAGGATTTAGTGTAAGTTTAGCACCCTCCAGATTGTCACATTCATTCATAATTTGAGGCCTTTCCAACTCAAGTAGCTTAATTAGTAATTTTCATAGAAACGGGTAGCTATAAACAACAAGGTAGGTAATTTTATGTGAAAAATTTTTTTGTTGTTAATAAATCACTATTCCTCTGACCTTTAGATTATGAATAGACCTAGTAGCCACTTGAAAACATGATAATAGTTGAGTAACCGGATCGACACGCATCACATATGTGTGCCTCCGCGTCCAAAAGCAACAATGACATTTCAACCAACCTGTTTAATAAATACGACTTAGTCGAGCAACTAGATTGACATTCATTACCAAAGTTTGCCTCCGCATAAAATGACTAAGTCCATGTTCAATAAAAAAAATAATTAAAAAAAGTGTGTTTTCTTAATAACCTACTAGACTTGTAATAAGCTTAACTTTTCTTGAAAACATACTTGTATTTTTCTTGAAAATATACTAAAGAACAGTTTTAAGTATGAAGGACCAAAGAATCATTAATGTGTTTGAGTAATTGAAAAAGGTAAATTAATTAACACTTGGATTTCGATTAAGTTGTATATTTAGATCAAAGCCCCTAGACATAGATTTTGCATGCTAATGGTTTGATATCACTTGAATGACTGTGTTCATAATTAAATTTATTTTATGAAGTTGAAACCATTGTCTCATTATTGCATTGTATGTTATATGTTCTTTGTTTTGTTTTCTTAAGGACAAGCAAACGTTTAAGTGTGAGGACGATGATAGTTGTGAATTGCATTATTTTTTAGGGTTTAATTTGTTAAGGATTTAGTGTTAATTTGAGTTTTAGGTGTGTATTTATGTGTTAATTATGTTAGTTTATGAGTTTAATTAATTTTATGGGTTACTATGAGTCTTTGAGCTTAGATGTTATATTTTTTAGATACCTTGATATGTTTGTTAGTGTTTCAGGTAAACGATGAAGAACAAAGAAGTTTCGAAGAGTTTCGGGTTGAAACTATAGCCCATGATCTCGATACAACATGCCACAATTGTGACAAAAAGGAAAGAGCTAGCAGCACCCAGGCCACAATCGTGCACTTTGGGTACGGTCATGACTAAGAGGTATGAACCAGACCATGATCGTAACAGAGAGGGTTTGGTTCGAGTTGACACAAAAATTTGAATTTTGCAAGACTTTTTGGACTGTTTCGACCCAGAATCAACACAAAGGCTTCCAAAATATAAATATAACATTACAAGACAGAAGCAGCAGTCTTAAAGAGAGCCTTTTGTAAAGCCTTTCACACCAGCCACATCCTGAAACCCTAAAGAGTTATTGACAGATTTGAGGAAGGAGACGAAGGAAGAGAGACACAGAGATAAAGCTTGATGCAACGGACTTCCTAAAACAAGTGGTTTCCTGCATTCGCTGCCTCCATATGTTGGGACCCTGCCCTTGCGAGACATGTGTCCAACGTCCTAAGTGACATCTGGACGCACATCCCATAAATGTGGAGTGCCCTAGAGTGCCCTTACCTGGACAATCCTCAACTTGAAATTTCATCTTGACCTCTTTAGTACATTTTGTCCCGTGACTACTTGTATTTATAGCTTAAGTCCTTGATTGGTTCTTGATCCTTGATAACCACTTCTTGTTAATAACCATTATTTAATTGAGTTCTGTAATTAACTTCAACTAAATAACTGTCGAACGTCCTGACTTAACTCTTCTTTGTATCGTTTGTGGTTGGCCTATCGTCTGTGTTTGCTTATGGTCTGTGTTTCCTTTCGTTTGTCTTGCCTATCATCTGTCTTTGACTTTCTTCATCTGTGTTGACCACCTATCATCTATGTTCTATCATCTGTGGTTGAATTTCTCATCGTCTGTGTTTAACTTTCTATCATCTGCGTTCTATCATCTGTGGTTGACTTTCTTATGATTTGTGTTTGACTTCCTATCATCTGTGCTCCATCGTCTATATTCTATCGTCTATCTTTCTATCATTTGTGGTTGACTTCCTTATCATCTGTGTTTGACTTCCTATTGTCTGTGTTCTATGGTCCATGCTTTATCGTCTGTGGTTGACTTTCTTATTATTTGTGTTTGACTTCCTATCGTTTTTCTTTTTATCGCCTGTGTTTTCTTGAGTCTGTCTTCTGACATCATCACATACGATTCCTTTCGTCTGTATTTTCCTTGCGTCTCTGTTTCTTTGGGTCCGTCTTCATATGTTATCATAGACAATTCCTTTCGTCTGTGTTTTCCTTGCATCTGTGTTTACTTGAGTTTGTCTTCTGACATCATCACAAACGATTCCTTTCATCTGTGTTTTCCTTGCATCTATGTTTCCTTGAGTCTGTGTTCTGACGTCATCATAGAAGATTCCTTTCGTCTGTGTTTTCTTCTTGAAGCTACCTTACTTAATGCAAACATAAATCCTTTCAACCACCCTCATTCAATCAATTCCAAAGGCAAATACACAAAACAAAATAACCAAATATTTCCCAAAGCCACAAACTCATTTGATGATCACATGCAATATGAAAACTTAACAGTGGTCATAACTGACCCAAAATACATTTCATTCATATTAATTGGAAGAAGTCTTTACAAAGCTTTATTGAACATTTCAAGCCACAATACATAGTACAATAGATTTAATAAAACTGGAAATGTGGCTAAAGCCTTCAATTCTCAAAAATTCTAACTTAAGAATACAAAAGAAAACATGCAGGCTGGTGTGTTGCGTTGACTATTGACTTATTCAATTCTCTCCTTCATCACCTGAATGGTACAAAATTGGGAGGGGGTGAGCTTAAAGCTCGTGGGTGACAATTTTATAAGTGAGAAACAAGCAAGAACATTTTCAAAACTCTTTGTCATTTTACACTTGGAAACCGTAACACTTTCTTATAGAAAACACACACACTTAATTCTCAAAATCCTTACTCAATAAAAACAGTTCATGACCACTTATAAATCATGCATGCATCAAACTTGACACAATCATAAACATATAAACACATCAGAAATGGTTCAGATGAGTCGAATTCATGATGCAGTACACATTTCCATATAATGGTCCTATGTAGTCGTAAACTTGAGGGAGTCCTTGAAGGAGCTCCGTGCCACTAGCGGGAAGACGGGAGAAGTCTATACTTGGGTCAACATACACGTGATGGTTCTTGAGGGACTACCATAAACCCACATAACATGTAATTCATGAATTGAAAACAGTTTGGCCTAAAAGGCATCTTGTTGGAAACTTGCTTTTCATGCACATGAGATATTTCAAAGAAACATCCTTGAAAACTTGATTTCATAAACTTGCATCTTTTCAAAAAGAATCATTTTCATAAATCATCCACAAAAATCATGTAGTAACATGTAACAATCTCACATGCATCCAAGAGCAAATAAATGCAACATTCACGATGCAATTGAAAACATTTAGCTTTCTTTATTCAAAGAAAAACAATGAGTGACTTATTTATTCTATTATAAAATTGTTCCCACCATAGTTTCCTTTCTTGAAAAGTTGTTCAAATGTGCCTTTCCTCTTGCTCCTCTCGCCTCTCTTGATTTTCTTCAACACTAACAAAAGTCTCAAATCAATAGACATTCGAATTTGAAAACTCAAAGAACCAAAGCATGAAATTGACCCTAGAATACTTGAACCCATACATTTCTTAAGCTCTTTGAACTAAACACCTTTCAAAACTCTAAAACATTAAAAATAAACTTACCTTAAATCCTCACCAAATAACGAGATTCTTAGCTCTAAAGAAATATCTTCCTTTCCTCTTTCTTTTTCCCTTCTTGAGTAACCTCCAACTCTCTCTTTAAGACTAAGAAAAGTTGTGACCCAGTTCAAAACTATTCTTTTTAACTCTACCGAAACCTCTCTTCTTCTTTCTTTCTCTTTTACTTTTTGATTTTCTCTCCCTCCTTCACGTTTTTTTCTTCTTATTTACAAGACAATCTTTTCCTCTTCCCATTCTACCCTTAATGGGTAAGGAAAGTCCACCTTACGCTTCCTTTAATGCCTTAGTGCTTCTAACCTTGAGTAATCCACCCAAAACACCCTTATGCATTTTTAATTCTTCAATTTAACTTGCTCCATACCATACTCTAACTTAATCTTAATTCTTCCATTTAATACTTCAAACTTCCACCAATCCATGAAATAAATCCTCTTAAACATGACATAACAATTAAACTCTAATTAAAAATATTTACCTAACAAGACCACAACATATATTCACATCATGCTTACTAAAATAATAAAATAAAATAAAAAAATTCAGGGCCCAACACCATGAGTCCGTTCGAACAGTATTTTCCATTTTATTTCAATTTTATCGATGGATGAAATTGTAATATTTGTTGAGAATAGTTGTTGAATGTCAATTTATGTCTAAACTCACCTTTGGGATTTTATTCTTGATATTAATAAAGTTTGATTGATTGCGTTTTTATTGATTTATCTGTGATTCAATTTCTATTCTTAATAATTCAGTAATAAACTGAGAGGGTGAAGCAATTGAAAATAATTAAATTGGGCTAATAAGAGTTAGGTAATCTGATAGATAAAGAATTGAATCGAATCAGTAGAATCATGTAATGAGAGATTGTTTATAAGTTCTCGGTAGGTTATTAGACAATTTTAGAACTAATTTAGGTTTTGGGTTAATTGTGAATCAAGAGATCACAATTCCATAATTTAAATTAGGGATTATAAATTAGGGTTAAAGATTATAACTCGAGAGGGAGTAATCCACCCTAGGACCATTTAGACCTGATAATTCGATAATTTCATAATCAATTAGGTTTTCATTAAAGTTGGATAAAATCTCCTTTCTATTACCTGGTAGTTCCTAGGTTGATTTTGGATTGGGTTGTGCTTTTTGTCACTTGTTTATATTTACGAATTTTAATTCTTATAATTGATTGTTTGATTGATTTATTTTCTACATTAGTTATTTATTTAGGTTTATTACAAATTTAGTCAAGCCTTAGATTTTAGGACTAGATTACCCTTATCATGGAAACAATACCTTAGGTACTATGCGAACGACCCGTATGCTTACTATATTATCAAGGTTATAAATTTAAAAATTAGCACATGTAATCTATCGATCAACTACATGCACCTATTGCTTGACAACTCCTCCAGAAGATCATGAGCTACTTCCACAGTCTTTCTCATCAATGATCCTCCAGCTGCTACATCGATAGTTCCTCTCATGTATGATTTCACTCCATTGTAGAATGTTTGTAGTAGGAACTCCATCAAAAGGTTATGATATGTACATCTTCTTTGCAAGTCTTTAAATCTCTCCTATACTTTATAGAGAGATTCCCCATCATTCTTCTGAAAATTTGTAATCTCCTTAATTATCATCATCGTCTAGGTTAACGGAAAGTATATGCTGAGGAATGCTCATGCAAGCTTCTCATAAGTGGTAATCTGTCCCATTTTTTATGAATTGTACCATGCCTTCGCTTGATCTTTCAATTTGAAAGAAAATAGTCCCAGCTTCACTGCATCATCAGACATTCTGTTGAACTAGAATGTATCAAAAATTTCCAAAAAATTAGTAATGTGGGTGTTTAGATCCTCATTGGATAGCCCATAGGACTGCACACTATTCTACAAAATGTTGAGGAGTGCTGGCTTTATCTTGAAGTTGTTCGCTTAAACCACTAGTCTCACAACTCCTTGAGGACTGAATCTTGGCCTTATGAAATCTATCAGTGTCCCATTTGGTCCTCCTTGCTCTCCTTTTTTAGCCATATCTCTCAGTTTGAAATTTGGATGCTTCACTCGTCTTAACCATCTTTCGTGCCTCTTAAATGTTAGGAAACTTGTCTTCACTAACTTCTTTTGCTCTTGGTATGCTCTTTGTGTTCACGCACCTGCAATTATACAAGGAAAAGTATCAAAACTCTTAAAGCAAAGTAATATAAATCAAACAAGATGCTAAACAATCAATCCCTGGCAACGACACCAAAAACTTGTTAAAAGTGTAATCTATGCAACAATCTATGCGTTTTACGCTTAAAAACAGCAAATGTACAGGTTGTGACTTGTAATTAAAAAGCGGATATCGATCTTACAGGGATTGATGCCAAGACACCACTTAATTTAGATCAAACTTTGTTTAAGAAAGAAAATTTTTTAGTGGAACTAATCTAGAAAATTAAATTAAAATTGAAAGACTAATAATAAACAATAAACAAAACCAAGATGCAAAAAATTTGAATCAAGAATTTAAAGACTAGTGATTACTTTCACCCTATTTTGTCTCCCTCTTATTCTATTAATCAAATTATGCCTTACCTAAGATTTTCGAATGCATTAACTACCGTCTCTCAAAGTGTAATTAATTGTCCGTAATCAAATTAAATGAAATCAATTGGATGATCTCTCGAGCTTCCCAATCACACTTTACCAATTTGACTAGTTATTAAACTATCCAATAGGTGAGCAACTGACCTAGCCGAGATCTCTCTTCTAATTAGCTAATTAACTTGATTATTATAAGTCTATAGGTTGTCAACTCTCATTGTACAATCCTACATAAAATATATCACTCACTCTCTCGATTTATTGTAAGATAGAAATAAAATCAGTAATCATTAAAGACACTTCCATTCAATTCAACAAAATAGGAGTTTTAACAAAATAGTTCAAAACCAATCCTTAAAACTAAATCAACCAATAATGGTTTCCACAACATCATCAACATTTAAATAAACCATTTTGTAAAGAATAGAAAAAGTAAAAATTGATAGAAAATTGAATAGAGAGGCTACTTCTCTTGTGGAAGCTTAAATCTCTTCTTATATTTTAGAAACCCTAAGTTTAAGTGAGTCTTGCATAGTCTTTCAGATTATATTTCCTATGATTGTGGAAATTGGCATGATTCCCATGATCCTGAGAATTTGCAATAGAATGTCTCTTCTTCTCTTCTCCTTTTTGATCTCTAACTCACTATCCAAGTTACCACATCTTCATTTTTACATAAAAATAATCAATTCTTACCCTAAATTAACATCAAACACAAAAGAACAACATTAAAGAACAAACTAAACAAAATGTACAAAATGAATCCTAAAATGCAACAATCATAAACTATTATGCAAGAAACACATGCCAATTACTTACAAAAACATAGACTAATGCACAACTATCATGTTGATCCCATATGTGCTAGTTACATCTTTTACTGCTATGTCATTTCTCATCTACTGTGCAACCTATGTTTCATCTTAGCTGTGTTGTGTTTTTGTCTCTACTCATCTACTAGCGTTTTCTTTTTAATTCCTACTACATGTTTTCGCTAATTTTCTCTAATATAGCTCTACATCTCATAACCTCTAAGAATAATGTAGAAACAACATAATCAGCACAATATCCATTCAATATGCTTTATCCCAATTTAATATGTAATTATTAACCCATCAAAAAGCTTTAAAATTTTGGAATTTTTGCTCTTAGGTTCAAAAGCTCACAAAAAGGATGGGTATTATCTATGTAAATAATATGCAGTATCATTCAACTTGAATATTTCAATGATTATTAAAAATATGACTTATAAAAGCAATTTTATTATAACTATCATCCTTTTGCCTACCAATTCAAATCAATATTCAACACTAAGACATAATATTGCTGGGCAGATTTCAACTAATTCAAGACATCAATTCATAAAATTTAATAATCAAGATTATAATAAATTTAAAGAACTCATTAAAGATTCGTTAAACCCTTCTCCACACTTATGGTTGTAGATTGTCCCTAATATACACAATATAAAATATTATATATATATATATATATAAGGGAAAATTTTAGTGGGAATTTCCTAAACAGGGCAATTTTGTGAAGTCATATCCATCTAATGTAAAACTCTATCCTGCAAAAAGTAAAAAAAAAGATAAAAAGAAACAAAAGAAATAACACAATTGAAATAGGAAATAATAACTTCATTAATTATAATGTTAAGGATGAAAAATAATTAATGAAAATAAAAGTAAAAATATTCAGTTAGTACTATTGAAACTAAATATAATCGTATGACCCTAGCTGATCTGACAATGATGGGTTCCCTTAGTGATGATCCTGGCAAGGTGGAGGGGCTGAAGAGTATGTACCCTCACTTGATGGTGGAGCTTGGAAGTCAATGCCTAGATGGCTCGCCATTAAGAGCATTAGCTCTACCATCCATCCAACTGTAGATCGTAGCTCGGTCACACTCTCTACAAGCTCCACTTGTTATCTCCTTAGATGATCTATCCTCAGCTGGTTCAAATTAAGTTCCTCTAGTCCTATCCCCCTCCTCCCTCTAGTGCTACCTCGTCAAGCTCTCCAATAAGTCGATAAATGTCTCCGATGGGACCTTATGTCAATGTACCATGCACATATTTTACATTATCGTTAGATCGAGTGCCACCATGATTGTCGTCTCCTACATTAGTGGTAACCGATCAAACATACCGATTTTTCTTACCGCTCCAGTCAGATAAGATCCAACACATATCATGTGAACCTTCTTGTCCTCATTCTACCATTGGATAAATTAGAAAAGTGCATGTCCTATGTGGATAGGCATCTACTCACTTATGCTCTATAGGAAATACATATCTATGTTCCCAATGACTTCTTAGCGATCTCCTTGATCACTCAAAGTATGATTCATAATACTATGGATGCATCTAAGTGCTAGACTACGTAATGTTGGAGCCTTTGACATTCTTGGATTATAGTCATCCTCAAAGTTGATTTTACTCCAGAAGTGTTACAGAGATAACCAGTACAAAAGATCCATCTGTAATGCTTGGTACCCTAGTGTCCCAGTGTACTCCCATTCATACAAACCCATAGTGATGGAGAACTGTATATAAATCATCTGATGCATCTCCCCCATCATCTAAAAATTGATTGTACTAAGACAAACTTCGTTGTAACATCCCTTCTATATGGAGAATGTGGAGAGGAACTCTAAAGTAAGCTATCTGTAAGAAGGTTCTTTGATTTCAAAAAATCAGGACTAAGCCCTTACATCTACTAATTCTCTCACTTGTTGTGCTAAGCCAACTTACTTTAAAGCCTTCTGGTCGATGTACCAATTAGCTATGAATTTCTTACCCCTCAGTCTTTGATGTTGTTCTTCCTGAACCCAAACATTAAATAGTAGCATCTGTGGCCTCTGTAAGGGCTGGACTATCATAGAAGACTCTCTTTGATGCCTCTTTCTTGAAGTCTCTTTATCACATTATGATCGTGTCATCTTGCCTACAACTTTTAAACAAATGTGAGAGAATTGATATATAATCACTAAGATATGTTGTCCCCACATTTAATTTCGATCATGCTTATTACTTATTAATTGTAAAAACAAAATAACTTCAAAAGATTAAACAACTAAATAATAAACTAAAACAAAAAATTAAGAAATAATGTATCAAACTAATTAATCTCAAAATTAAAATTAGAAATAATGAAACTAATAAATTAAAATAACTTAATTGTTAAAAGCAAATCTAACTCTAAAATTGGAACTGAAAATCCTAAATTACCAATTACACAAAATTGACATAATTAACAATAAATTCATGCAATTAAATATAAACCCAATCTTAACTGACGTCAAGATCAACTAATTAAATACAAAGATATTACAATCAAACTAGTAATTAGTAGAATCGTAATTACATGCAAATTAAGTTAAATATAAACCCACACCACAAGAAATCAATGAAATTAGAGCTAAAATCAATTTGGCAAAGATTAAATCTAACTATTACACAACAATTTAACCCAAAATGACACAAATTCTCCAACAACAGTTCTAACCTTCTTATCCTTACCCTGATGTCAGATAAATAGGGCTAATGCATGCCCTAAATGTATTATCATCTGCTTACTTATGCTCTATAGTTAGAAAACTTCTAATTTTCTGACATCTTTATCACTATCACCTTGCCTGATCAGTGTATGGCTTAAAAATCCAATGTATATATTGATCACGGTTTTCTAATATGTGTAAGTTTTAATACTTAACTTCGATAATCCATAATCATATGATTTGCTTGTGTAGTACCTAAGGTGTCAATCCTATGAAGAGGGATAATCTAATCCTAAAATCTAAGGTCAAAACAATGCACAATATTCAAAATGTAGTGCAACAAAAACAAGAATGCAATTCAATCAAGTAATTCTATTCAAGAATCAATCACAAAATATTAGTAAGTAGCAGTTGTATCACACACCCAAGAATCAACCTAAAGAAACTATCAATTGGGAGAAAGGGGATTTTCACCTATCTTTAACGTTAACTTAATTGATTATTGTTGGCCTCTGAATTTTTTTGTTAAGTTAAGCATAATATTTAATGGAATAATCGTAGAATTAGAATTGTTTCCTTATACTAAATAGAACGGTTAAGCATGATTTAAATAGATTATGAGGTCATGATAGAATAATTATTGGAGTTTAATTATTTATTACAGTGTTAGTATGATTTTATTACACTGGTTAGTTAAATTAAAGCAGTAAGAATATATATAGGGCAATTGTGGCATGCCACTTATGCTTAAAAACCATGAATCATTAAATGAAGGGTAAGGTTGACATTTCACATTAATTAAGGGTATGAGTGGAAGAGGAAAAAATTTTCCTCTTGATAAGATGAAGAAAACCATAACGTGAAGGGAGAGAAGAATTGAAAAATATAAAAGAGAAACAAAAGGTGATGGAGGGTTTAACCATTGGAGAAAAGGAAGAAGACAAAACTTAGGTTTCATCTTTTCTTAGTTTTCAAGAGTGAATTTGGGATTTTTCAAGAAGAGAAAAAGAAAGAGGAAGAGAAGAGCTTCCGATTGAGCTAAAAATCTTTGTTTGGTAAAGGTTGAAGTTAATCTCATTTTTAATCCTTTAGAATTTGGAAGGTATTTTGATTCATGAAGCTTAGGAAATACATGGGTTTAAGTATTCTAGAATCAATTTTTAGTAAATATGCTATTTGGATTCCCAATTCGAGTTCCCATTGAATGAAATTTTTTACAATATTAAAGGATATCAAGAGAGGTAAGAGGACCAAAAGGAGAGGCATTTTTAAGCAAGTTTTTAAGCAAGGAATCCAGGTATGTTATGTGACTATATTTTGAGTCAATGTCTATCGCATTTAGATAACAAAAATTTTACACAAACCCTTGTATTCAAGCCTAAATATGTACATTCAAGCCTAAATATGTCAAAGAATAGCGTTGGTGAGTCACTATTTGCATATGTACAGGCTCCGAGATTATTAGCATAATTTCTTAACTTCTTCTTCTGTGTTTGGCCTAGGGTCTGTATTTGGCTTATCGTCTGGGTTTGCCTTTACTCCGTCTTAAGTTGACTAACTATCGTCTGCCTTTTTCCTCATCATCTGCCTTTTTGTCGATCATCTACCTTTTGTCTATCTTCTGTCCTTTGTCTATAGTCTATCTTTCGTCTATCGTCTGTCTTTCCTATTGTCTGCCTTTTCTATCGTCTTCCTTTCCTATCGTCTACCTTTCCTTTCATTTTTCTTTCCTATCATCTGCCTTTCCTATCGTCTGCCTTTCATTTCGTTTGTCTTTCCCATCGTTTGCCTTTCCTATTGTCTACCTTTCCTTTCATCTGTCTTTCCTATCGTCTGTCTTTCTTATCGTCTGCCTTTCCTTTCGTCTATCTTTCTTATCGTTTGTCTTTCCTTTCGTATGTCTTTCCTATCGTCTGCCTTTCCTATCGTCTGCCCTTTCCTATCGTCTATCTTGCCTATTATCTATCTTTCCTATCGTTTGCCTTTCCCTTTCATCAGTCTTTCTTATCGTCTATCTTTTTATCGTCTGTCTTCCTATCATCTATCTTCCTATCGTCTGTCTTTTTTATCGTCTGTTTTTCTATCGTCTGTCTTTTATCATTTGTCTTTCTATCGTCTATCTTTGGTCTATCGTCTAGGTTTGACTTCTTATCGTTTGTGTTTGACCTTTTATCGTCTGTCTTTCACGCTTCATCTGTCTTATGATGTCAGCACAGATGATACACTTCGCCTGTATTTTCCTTTGCATATGTGTTGTGATATCAGCACAAACGATACACTTCGTCTGTGTTTTCATTTGCGTCTATGTTGTCACGATAGCACAAACTATACACTTCGTCTATATTTTCCTTTGCATCTGTGTTGTGATGTCAGCACAAACTATACACTTTGTCTGTGTTTTCTTCTGAGTTCAAAACAAAACCTCTCCACCTATAGAAGCTTGCAGAATGAATTATTTCCTTATATCAATCCAACTACTAAGTGCTTTGAATCTCGCCTCAAAGATTTATCATATGCAATCCTTCAAACTCTGATGTGCTATTCTAAGACTAACAATAATTGGCAATCTCAACAAGAAGAATATGCATATATACATTTCATTATCCCAATGTTTAAAATTACAAAATCATACATAGAAAGGAATTCAATTTCACTTTATGATTTTTAAACATAATGAGAGTTTGTTACATGTCAACATACACATCAACTTAATATAAAATACAGAAAGATGCTCAATGTTGATATGCCTATACAGCTATCCAAAATGGTTAATAGTATAGTACAAAAATATTTCTAGCTATCTTGGAGTTCCGAATGCCTTGCAAGGATCACTGATCTTCTCGATTTGCACCTGTGGAGGGAAAATTATGGGTTGAGCTACACAGCTCAGTGGCTAAAATACTTATAGCCATTAGCAATGAGCCACACAGTCAAACATATATATATGTATATACATGCATATAAGTGTACACTATTCGGCAATCACAATACCAAGTCATATTTTACAATTCAATTCATTATCATATAGGACATGTTTGAATGAAAATTAACATCACTTAACATGTCAAAATGTAAATGCATAAACAATTGGCTCGAGGGTTCCATAAACAAAACAAAGAAACCAATGTTTACTCCATGAAAAAAATGATTCCACTTTTTGGATCTCGTGGACCATAAGCGGCCAACCGGGAGAAGGCTTTACGTCGACGTACACGTGACTACGAAATGGCTCCACTCTCGCCCAAACACAATCAAATTCATGCTCAATTTAATCAATCTCAATTTGCACTCTCGTGCTTTTTTCATTTTTTCATTTTTCTTATATTTCATGCATTTTCTTGTTTTCATTCAATTCCAATTGTTATAACCTTTTTCAAGGTATAACATAATCACAATGCATCAAGCAATTTCAAATATTCACAATTATTTCAATTTCAATCATAACAATTTCATGCAAAACCCCATACACACACATAGGCAAGAATTTGCCCAATTACACAATAACTAAAAATATTCTACCCACCTAAGACGCTTGACAATCCAAGTTTAATGTTGTCTTTCTTCTTCGTCTTGGATCGGGCTTGCTTGGTTTCCTATAACAAACCAAGTTCTCATTCAATAGAAATTCCAATTTGAAAACCCATAGAACCAAAAGTATGAAATTGACCCTAAAATACTTAAAACACATACATTTCCCAAGCTCTTTGAACCAAAAACCTTTCAAAACTCCAAGAGATTTAAAATCGACTTACCTTAAATCTTCACCAACTAGTGAGATTCTTGGCTTTAAAGAAAGCTCTTCCCTTCCTCTTTCTTTTTTCCTTCTTGAGTAACCTTAAATTCTCTCTTTAAGACTAAGAAAAATCGTGACCTAGTTCAAAGCTCTATTCTTTTTAACTTCACCGAAACCTCTCTTCTTCTTTCTCTCTCTTCCTTTTTTATT
>JAOSBN010161185.1:0-22002 GCA_027563595.1 Erythroxylum suave | reverse complement strand
AAGTCGTTTTGATCCAAAAGTGATGAGCTTTTAAGCTTCGTTGATTTTTTGCTAGCTATCTTCATCAATATACTAAATAAGAAGACTTATCAATAACGTGTTAATAATAATGGGAGATATTATTAAATTTAGGCTCAATATTTTGCCTAAAATTTGAAGTTGACTTTTTTTGCCGCTACTCCGCCAATTTCCTTTGTAATTAAGGATGCATCGAATAACACAATCATCGGCATTTTTCTGCACTCAAGAAGTAACCCTCTGTTCAAATCCTCTTTCCCTTTATCCCTTGTAAACAAGGGGTAGAAGTGGAAAATTAGAGATCTCAAAATTCATAGGAATGCGTAGTTTATTAATTAATTGTTTTATGTTTATTGGTATACTTTAATGTTAATTGACCAGAGCATTATTTTATTCGAGCTAAAATATATAAAATAAATAATATATTTAAATATATGTAGTCCCGTAAACATGGAGCTTTCTTTGCATCCAGAGTGAGGTCATACGCAAGATCCATAAGAGCTAAGTCAACCGTAGTGTACATCCGAAAGAATACCGCGATGGTCTTGATATGTACGGTTATTTTGCCCAATCATATAACCACAAGCTGACATATGCATAACCTATCAAATGAAAGGGCGGTCTTATTGTATGAAATTTAAGTTTTTATTTTATCGTGCTACGAGTATGATGGACCTGGCACCTCTTTGCTGTAATTACTACATGTAACTAAAACCAATGTCAGCTAATTAAGCAGACCATGTGCAGATGATGTGGAGCCGTCAGCTATGGAAATAGCATCGAAGCAAATTTGAATGGTCAAACGACTCTGTCCACTTTTGTCTTATATGTTTCGGTCAACACCAACAGGATCTTATATGTTTATAGATTATATTAGGTCGAATAACTAATTACATCTTACTGTCTAACATGGCCGCCAATATGTCAAAGCTCATCCGTACATTTGGTACATGTGTTATATCATCGTTGAAAGGTCGACTCTAATCCCAAGTCAATGCATCTTAAAAATGTTTGTGTTACATTTTATTGATCTCTCGAGTTCTCCCTTGCTAATTTAATAAAATCTCGAAAAGTTTTTAATCAAACTTATTCTTCGTTGAAAAGTTGTATTGGGAGGACATTCAATATTCTTAAGGTTCAATGGAAGATATTAGAAAAAATGATGAAATTAACTTCTTTTGCTCTTTTTAAATTCTTATAAGAATATTCAAAAAAATACTAATAATAGATATCATAATTATTATGATTAATATTATCTAAATTACACCCAAATATCATCAAATAATTTATTATGCGTAGAATTAATTTAAATAATATTGATTATAAAGATCACGAAGACTTCTCAAATAATAATTTCTTTTTTCTTATAATATGAAGTTCATAAAATAATTATCAGATATTTTACAAAGCACCTTAATAGTTAATATAAAGGCACGTTATTCGAGTTAACTATTAAAAGAAATTTAAGAATTTTTAAACCATAAAAGTAAAAGGTGCACGTTGATTTAATAAAAGCTTTTCTTAACTAATAAACCAAACACAAATCTACTTCATGGTCAAGCTCTTCTTGGTAAAAGTGTAAGTAAATAACTGCTTCACCTTTAGGCTATGTTTGGTTAGATGTAAGATTTCTAATGAAATTGAATGGAATGTAATATAATGAAATGATTTATAATAGAATGAAATGTAAATTGATGTAAAATTAGAAAATTATTATTTAGGAGGGATAAAAGGGTTCATAATGTAATATAGAAAAATGTTCTTTGGAAGAAGGGTTTATAATGTAATATAATGAAAAGTTGTTTATCATTTTACATTTCATCCTAAACTCCCTAAGTCAGAGGTTTCTCATTTTTACTAGTTAAGATGTAATGAGATGTAAATGAAACTCTCTTCTTCCATCTCATTCTATTCTATTCCATTATAAACCCTCCTCCCACACGATGGAATAATATCTGTTCTGTTAATAAACCCCCAATCAAAAATAGCTTAAAGGAAGTTGAGGGTAAACGAAACCAATTAAGATCTTCTGTCCAAAATAATCCTATCTAACTATATTCAATGTCCAAAACGTCTCTAAACTCATGTCCAATGTTGTTTTGGGCATTGGACAGAGTTGGACAATCTCTAAACTCTTGTCTAATATCCAAAATGACATCGTTTTGGACATGAAACAAGACAAGGTTATATTGCAAAGAGGATCGAATCTGGAATAAAACGAGATTTTATTTTCAACCTTTGTAGAATATTCCAAGATTCTAACTTTTGGACTAGTTTCTTAAATATTTCAGTTTTTCCCAAGTTTCTGAGTACCTGAATTCTATAAATAGCAGACCATCCTACATACTTATTTGTGCATCAGGACCTAAGTTCCATAGCTCATTTACAAAAAAAATATACATCTTAATCATGTCTAATGGTGAAGGTTCCCTTAGGGACCTCCTTGCATGGTGTAACAGGCAAAGAGGAAGTATTTGCTTATTGTATTTTAACGGCCACAGCAACCACTTGAGAAGTGGATAACTGAGTGCCAAGATACTCCCTTATTTTTAGGGAAGCAGTTAAGAAGATAACATGTTATTGGAAAATCCTATTTAAAATGGATTAAATGGGACTGTAAATGGTTAACGCTTTCATATACAGAAAACACTAAAATCTCTAGCTACCAGATCTCACACAAATTGACCATCAGAGTGATCAAGACTTAAGGTGTGATCTTTACGATGACTCTAGTAACCACCGTGGTTGAAGATCGTGTTCGTGACTATAATTTGAAACTACATAGGCAAAAAGTAGCATAAAATCAATTCGCTTCTGCACCAAGGTTAGTGATCTAACCCAATTAATACCAATAGTGGTATCAAAGCCTAATTATGTTTAGCTTCTGCCTTATTTTAGATTGATAATCAGTTTGTTATTATTCTATTAACAATTAGCTTGATAGTTGACTGCAATTGTATAATAAAGCATGTAATCTGTTTCTTATATAATCGCATGATTAGGTTTATGCAGTAAGATAAATTATATTCAGTATATGATTAAATACTCGATTACATGTTTCATATGTTATTCATGCTCACTTTGTGCGACTAAGTGCTTGAACCCAACCATCTAAACCTAGATATGTTAAATCCTACCTTACTCCATACAATTTTTTTTCATACATACCCATCAGAAGCACATCTCCACTGATTGTGAGAAGCGTTGGCCACATGGATGACACTGTTAGTCATCTCTTCAACCAGTCTATGAGATGTTGTAGAAATAGCAACGAAAACAGCCACTCATGGCCATGTGTGTGAGTCACACGCCACTTTATGAGTGGCGTTGACGGCGTGGTAGACATCATTCATCTCCTTTTCAACCGATCTTTGTGATGATGGTGTGAAATGAGAGGCTTATGACGACTTTTGTGTGGAGTCGTGGCTTTTTGTGTCAAGGATGGTGACTGAGCATTGGCCTACCTTCGTCCTTGACGCCAAGTGGTAGCGCAAATAAGTGGGAGGGGGACTGAGTATTTTCTTTGGTTGGGTTGTTTAATGAACCCAGAGCAGTTTAAAGAGAGCTACGTAGAGAGGATAGAAATTTTCTTTCAAAGAGATATAGCTGTGCAGAGAGGTGAGAAACTTTTAAAGAAAGCTACGCAGTGAGGTTAAAACTTAAAAAGGCAAAAGATAGGGTAAGGTTATGACGTGATGGTGGTGTTGTGTTTTTAATGTAAATTATTTTTACATTTATTTTATTCATTAATAACATTTGAATGTGTTTTACATAAAATGTTAATTTTAACTTTAGTAAAATTGTTTTTACTAAATTAATTTCATATTAAATAATTTTAAACAGTCTGTCCACTTATTTTTTGTAAATTATTTTTACATCATTAATGATATGTAAATGTATCTTAGATAAAATATTTTTTTAAGTTTAGTATATTTGTTTTTTGCTAAATTAATTTCATGTGAAATAATTTTAAATGGATTGTCCATTTATTTTTATGTAAATTTTTCTTACATTTATTTAATTCATTAATGATATGTGAATGTGTATTATATAGAATGAATTATTATGAGTTATATAAATTTTTTTTATGTAAGATAAATTTTTTATAAGAAATTTTTATGTTAATTTGTTTAACATATGATTTTTTTTTTGGAATATGTTTCGTGTGTATAATAATTAGATTGTAAAAATTTCTAATTTATGTCATAAGTGATGATTATGAGCTTAGTGAAACTTTCGATCTTATGATATAGATATGATTTTTTTGAATAATTTAATTATTCGAATTTGTGCCTTAATATCCTTTTTTCATATACTTCAAGATATGGCATCGAAAAGGATGGTTGATGATTTGTCCACCATCGATAAGTTGAATGGCACTAATTATAACATCTGGCATAGGAAGATTCAGTATCTTCTTAATGAGCAGAAAGTTTTGGAAACCTTGAGCAATGACATGACTGAGCCTAAAGAGACTAAAGATACTGATAGTGATCAATATCAAAAATATCTGACTACATACAAAGAATGGTTCAAACAAGATCGTAAGGCATGCTATACTATATTGTATTACATGCACGACTATCTCATTAGAGAATTTGAGCCTTGCAAAACTACTAAAGAAATATGGGAAAAGTTCAAGATCATGTACAGTCAGGCATCTGCTGCAAGGCTTCGTACCTTGCACTTAAAGTGGATGCAATATGAGATTGACTCAAGCTGTACTATGGCTGAGAATTTCCACACTTTGAGTGTGATGGCTTAAGATCTAAAAGCTGGTAGGGTGAGATTTCTAAAGAAGAATAGGTTTTTAATATGATTCGTTCCAATTCAAGCAAATCTGATCATTAATTTTAAGCTCTTGATGACTCATAATGAGAACATCAAAACCTTCTCAAAATTTTCAAGGTACCTCGAAATGGAGGAAGAAAGTTTGAAGGTTCTTGGTCACTCCGATGTTGCTCTTGTTGCCAAAGTGGGAAAGCCCAAAGGCAATAAAAATAATCAAGGTAAACAACCTAAGAAAGGCAAACGCCCTTCTCAAACTTCTGGACCGAAAGGCGGTATGGTCAAGCATCAAAAGGACAAAGGTCATAGAGAGAATAAAGTAGCATGACTGAAGTATTACAACTGTGGAAACAAAGGTCACTATGCTCGGGATTATCTTGAGTTTCACTGATTCAATTGAATGTTTGTTCCCATACATTAGTTGCTAACGTCTTTCTTAATTGGATCGTAGATTCGGGAGCAACCAAATACATAGTTCGAGATCAAGCTGGTTATATGGACTTTCATCGATATCCGGTGGGTTCACAAACTATCGCCTTAGGGAATGTCAGTGAGGAAGAAGTCCTCTAGATTAGGACCTATCAGCTCAAATTTCATGGAGGGAATACATTACTTCTTCATGACACTCTTTATGCACCCGGGATGCGAATTTGTTTAGTTTCTGTAGTTTCTTTATTAAAACTTGGATTCCGTTTCAATTTTCAGTCTAGTTGCTTAGATATTGTGTATAATGGTCATGTTTTCGGCTATGGATCTTTAAGAGATGGTTTCTTTATTCTTGATTTGGATGATATTTAATAATTCATCGCTTGCCTTAGTTGTTAATTATGATTTTGATTCTAAATTTGTTAAATGGCATGCTATACTTGGTCATATTGGCCAAGATAAAATGAAGAGACTAGCTAAAGAAGGTCCTTTAGATCGGCTCACTAAGGTTAAGTTACCTAAGTGTGAGCCGTGTTTGGTTGGCAAAGCGAGTATGAAGCCTTTTGATAAGGCCTCAAGAGCATTAAGTCCCTTAGATATAGTCCATTCAGACATATGCGGGCCTTTGAGTGTTAAAGCTTGTCATGGTGCTATGTATTTTCTCACCTTAATTGATGATCATTCACGATATGGGTACATGTACCTACTATATCATTGCCATGAAGTGCTTGATGTGTTTAAAAGCTTTGTGGAAGAAATTGAAACCCAAATGGAGTGAAGAGTTAAGAATCTCGGAACCGATCGTGGACGTGAATATCTCTCTAATTTGATCAAAGAGTTTTGTAAGGAAAAGGGTATACGTAGGCAACTCACGATTGGTTAAGTCCTCCCCATAACAAACTGCTGTTGCAGAGCAGAGGAATCAAACTTTACTTGGTTAGGTCAATGATGGCTTAGGCTAGTCTTTCGATTAGTTTTAGGTAGATGCGTTGATTACAATAGCCTATATCCTTAATCGTGTGTCAAGTGAAAGTATATCCACCACTCCATATAAGTTATGGAATGGAAGAAAGCCATCTTTGAACCATTTATGCCCATGGAGTTGGGCTAGCTATATGCACAACCCAAGCTATAAACATAGAAACTTGGTCAAGGAGCTATTAAAATGGTGTTCATTAGGTACCCCGAACACTCCAAAGGATATGTGATGTTTGGTGAACACTCAAATGGTGGCATGACTGAAATTGACTCTCGTAATGTCGAATTTCTTGAGGATGAGTTCCCAAGTATTGGTGAAATAAAAAAGGACCTTGTTTTGTATGAGTTGCAATAAGATGTGCAATTATTTGTTGGTGAGGTAAGGGATTTAAGCATTCACAATATCACCAAAGACAATACTACAGCTCCTCCAAATGAAGTAGCTAGTTGGAGTAGTCCTACCACCTTGTAAGGTGGAAACCTACATGTTGATGAGAATCAAACTGAGGATGAGGTTAGTCCTTAACCATTAGTTCCTGAACGTTAGATTGGTCTAAATGTTCAGAATACCACACCTCATAGGGAAAGTGGGAGAGATTCTCCATCTGAAAAAGTAAACAATGAGGGTCCTTGTATTAGAAGGAGTAAGCGTGGAAGAATTACTTGACATCTTTTCCAAATCGAAGAGGAAATTTTCATATGCACCCCTTTGGAAATAAAGGAACCTACCTCTTTTAAAGAGGTTGTTGATTCACCAAATTATCAAAAATGGATGGATGCCATGAGGGATGAGATAGACTCGATGGTAAGAAATGAGGTTTGAGAACTTGTTGATCTTCCACCCAAACGTAAATTAATTGGAAACAAGTAGGTTTTCAAGATTAAACGTAGGGCGGATAGGTTAATTAAAAAGTTCAAAGCCCGATTGATGGTGAAAAGTTTTACCCAAATTGTGGGAATATACTATGAGGAAACTTTTTCTCCTGTGGTAAGATTTTCCTCAATTTGCCTACTTCTGGCCCTAGTTGCCCATTTGGACTTAGAGTTATTTCAAATGGACGTAAAGATTTCTTTGCTTAATGGTAGTCTTGAGGAAGAGATATATATGAATCAACCTATTAGGTTTGTCTCAAAAGGTCAAGACGACAAAGTTTGTCATCTTAAGAGATAGATATATGGTCTTAAGCAATATTCCAGAGCATGGTACTTCACATTCCATGAAGCCATTACTTCGTTTGGCTTGTCCATAGTGGATGAAGACCATTGTGTGTATGTTAAGAAAACTACAGAAGGAATTATGTTTCTCTTCTTGTACGTTGATGACATACCATTGGCTCGAAACAATTTGGAGATCATTGATGCCATTAAATAGGAGCTATCCTTTGTCTTTGAGATGAAGGATAAGGGTGAAGCTAGGTATGTCCTAGCCGTGGAAATAGTGAGAAACCATCCCAAAAAGCTTCTTGGTTTGTGTCAAGAAGCATACATCAACAAAGTCTTGGAACATTTTAGGATGCACTATTCAAAACCTGTTAACACTTTGGTTGAGAAGGGTACAACCTTAAGCCTTGATCAATGCCCAAAAACAAATAAAGATAAGAAGAAAATGAGCATGGTCCCTTATACAAGTGCCATAGGAAGCTTGATGTACGCCATGTTATGTACAAGGCTAAACATATACTTTGTGGTTAGCCTGGTAAGTCATTACCAGAGTAACTCTGGACCTGCTCATTAGCAAGTTGTCAAGAGAATCTTATGCTACCTTTATGGTACAAATAACCTAGTTCTCTACTACCAGGGCGGAGACTTAAGGTTAAGAGGATATTCGGATGCTGATTGAGGAGGTGACTAGGATGAGTCGAAGTCAACCTCAGGATATGCCTTTGTCCTTGGTGGAGGGGCCATATCGTGGTGTAATAAGAAGCAGGGCTACATTTCTTTGTCTACTATGGAAATAGAGTACGTTGCTTGTTGTCTCGCCGTATAAGAGGCAATTTGGTTAAGAAGCTTTCTTCAGGCACTCGATCTCACCCTGAGAGTTTATGAGCCTGTTGAAATGCTCTGTGACAGCACTACTACTATCCAATATGCGAAGGATCCAAAATTCCACGATAAGACCAAGCATATCAAAAGGCCTTATCACTTTGGTCGAGATGATATTAAAAAGAAAGAGGTTGCCATTAAGTATATATCTACTAACAAGATGATTGCTGATCCCATGGCTAAACCTATACCTAGAGAGTCTTTTAAAGCTCATGCGATGAGTCTAGGTTTGGGTAGGGTTTAGTTATTCAGATTAATCTTGTTTTTGTAATGGACATATTTTTCCCTTTTGTATTGAACATTTATGGAATATATTTTGATGTTTTTCTTCCTCTAAATGTTCATTGGTATACAATTGAATGGTTAGGCACATTAAACTGTCATTGGGCTTATGATTGACCCTGTCACACGGGTAATTGCCCTGATGCTTGAGTAGTATGTGGGATGAGACTTAACCATATTAATGTGTATAATATTGGGTTATCTCCATATTTTTGTTATATGGATGGTTAGTGATTGAACTGTATAGTGGCCTTAGTAAGTCTACGAGGAAACTCTGATGAGTCAAATGTGAAGTGCACTATTTCACATTAAAGCCTTTAGCCGATTCACGAGTGTCAAGTCAAGCACCGAGTTTGTTGATTAAATGGTTTGGGTTAGATTTTTAGGTAAGATCTAGACTTATGATTCGCTTGGTATATAATAGTGACGTATCCCAGATAGTGGGAGATGTACCATGACACACATGTCAAATTGTGTGTGCTACATAATGACCTTTTGCAGAGTGACAATTAGCTTCTCTCTTTGTCACTTTGTGACCTCTATAGACATTTATGTCTGTACAATGCCCTTTAACTCAGAATTGTGCTATGAATTCAAGGCTTTGGTGTCACTATTTTAATATATTTTTCAAAGGATAAGATGTATACGGTCTAGCGAAATATATTAGGAAAGCAATCAAACTAAGATGGAATACCATACGTGTCTAAATAAGAATCCTTCGATCTTCACCATATTAACCCGGGCGATTATATAGTCTATATAATCAAATAATATCATTATAGCTTAAAGGGAAGTATGCTATTGGTGATGATCTCGAATGGTTTGGGGCATTGTTATTGTGAAAGTGTTTTGTTAGTTAGATGGCGACTTAATATAACACTACTAGTTAATTTTTGGTCACTCACCTTATTTCTTGTATGAAACGTAAGAAATAGATTGGTATGAATCTGCTTTGTGAGAGACATGGCTTATATGGTTGAGTAGGAGTTTTTGTATTTTAATGGTCACAGCAACCATTTGAGAAGTGGATAACTAAGTGCCAAGATACTCCCTTATTTTTAAGGGAGCAGCTAAGAAGATAAACACAAGTGGAAAATCCTATTTAAAATGGATTAAATGGGACTACAAAAGGTTAATGCTTTCATATACAAAAAAACACTAAAATCTCTAAATACCATATCTCACGCAGATTGACCATCGGAGTGATTAAGACTTAAGATGTGATCTTTACAGTGACTTTAGTAGCCACCGCGGTTGGAGATCATATTCGTGACTATAACTAGAAATTACGTAGGCAGAAAGTAGCATAAAAATCAATTCGTTTCCACATCAAGGTTAGTGATCTAACAAAAATTAATACCAACAACTTTCTCAGTTGATCGAACATCATGCACTACCGATCATACAACCAAATTTGCATTGCTAGTCGATTCAGAACATAGAGACACTATCTTCAACCGTTTTCTTTTGCCAAACCTCGTATGTGAACCTGTTACTTAGCTAGGATCTCCTTCTTTACTTGCTTCATTTCCACTTTCACTACCGCACCCCTAGTTCCAATCATTCGACACAACCTTAATTTAACTAAATCGGACATTGGTAACGCCGAAGTTGCCTCTGTTTCTCGGATCATTTTGTCCAAACTTATGATGGGTGCAATTTGTGATCTTATAAGAGCGAGATATGGCATAACATTTCTCATAATGCTATCTGCCCCTACTATTTTTTGTATGTCCTTTGTATCTGATTGTTGGCCTTCGAATTTTTTTCATTGAATTAAGAATGATATGTTAAGGAATAAACATGGAATTTGAATTTTTGCCTTAGAATGAATTAAGTTGTTAAGCATGATTTAAATAAATTATGAGGTCATGATAGAATTATTATTGGAGTTTAATTATTTATTTAAATGTTAGTAGGATTTTATTTCACTAGTTAGCGAAATTAATGCATTAAGATGAATTGAGGGCATTTTTGGCATGTCACTTAAGTTTAGAAAACAAGAAACATTAAAGGAAGGGTAAAGTGGACTTTTAGCACTCATTAAGGGTAAAATGGAAAGAGGAAAATGTTGTCTTGTGAAGTAGAAGACTAAAATCATGAATTAAAGGGAGAGAAGAGTGAAAAACATGGAAAAGAGAAAGAAAGGAGAGAGAGTCATCCATGAGAGAAAAGAGAGAGATGCAAGCTAGGGTTCCATCTTTTCTTAGCTTTTAAGAGTGATTTTGAGAGTGTTCAAAAAGAGAAAAAGAAAGAGGCAGAGAAGAGCTTCCATTTGAGCCAAACATCTCTTTGTTTGGTAAAGATTCAAGGTAAGCCTATTTTTAATCTTTTGGATTTTTGGAAGGTTTTGGTTCATGAAACTTAGGAAATGTATGGGTTTAACTATTCTAAAATCAATTTTAGTGAATATGCTTGTTGGGTCCTCAATTTGGATTCCTATTGAATTGTAATTTTGCCAATGTTGAAGGAAATCAAGTAAGGCAAGAGGAGCAAGAGGAAAGGCATTTTTAAGCAAGTTTTAAGCAAGGAATTCAAGTAGGTTACTTGTTTATAGTTTAGTTAATAAGCCATGAGAATTTTTCCTAATCAATATATTTGAATGATTTTCAATTGTTTTATAAATGTTGCATTTATTACTTCTTGAATGATTGAAGTGTTTGCTATATGGTTGGTATATGAATCTTGATGATGATTTATGAAATGATGATGGAAATTGTATTTGAAAAATATCACGTTTATGAAAATCATGATTCCGAACTGTGCAAGATGTTATAAATATGAAATTCATGTTTATGTGGGTTTGAGGTGGTCCATTCTGTTATGTCACGTGCACGTCGACCCTATTAAAGGCTTCTCCTGCTTGCCCGCTAGTGGCATGGAGCTCCGTCATAGACTTCCTCATGTTTACAACTACGAAAAACCACTATGTGGGATTGTGTTATTTCGTTCTGTTCACGACTACACAGGACCATTTCATAGGAATGTGTTAGCTCGTTCTATTTATGGACCCCCCAAACCATTATGATTGCTTATTTTGTGTATGAATTTGTTGACAAGTTTGAGACTTTAAGAAATACATGTCTTTTGCTATTTATGATGTGTTTGACAAGTTTGAGAATTTGGGAAATACATGTGTTATGGTTCCAAAGCATTTTTCTGCCGAAATGGATATTTTAAATGGTTTTGTTTGTTTCTCCCTATAAAGTTGTTACCCACAAGCTTGTAAGCTCACCCCCTTCATCCCCATCTCTGGGTGAAGAACAAGAGATCGAGCAATAGAGGGAGTCAAGGCATCACTCCAAGATTTCATATTTTTGTATTTAAGTTAGTATAGGAAAAACTCAAGGCTTTAGCCGCATTTCAAGTATCACTCACATGTGTATTTTTATATTTTGGATTATGAGATTAATGGTGTATTTGGGTCTTAAAATGCCCGTTAAAGCTTTGTAAAACTCTTTTCTTTTGATGTTAATGAAATATATGTATGTGTTGCTCATAAATTTCCAAGTTTTCGCATTACATTTTCAAGCATTTATAGGGGTAGAATTGTATTGATCTAGGCTTATTTGGATAAGGTTGTCATCTTGGAAGTTGTAGTTCATTCTTTTAGCTTTCCAATGATATAAAGTTTGTAAATTTTGGAGATCGGACTTGAAAGATATGATTATTATAAGTTAGTGACGCTGCATAGGGTGTATGCAATAAAACAAGAGTAATATGGTGTCTTCAAATGAGAAGAAGTAGTGTCATAAGCACTATGGTGTCTTGAAATGGGAAGAAGTAGTGTGATAAGTTAGAGATGAAATGAAAATGATAAATGGGGTTAAACATGTGAGAAATTTATGATGAATGTGTATAAGTTGAATGATTGTGTTTTTGGGATGATGATCAAACATAGATGATGAATTGATTGTAAATTACATTAAGTTGAAATGGAAGTGATAATGAAGGAAAATGATGAGGAAAATGAGTTAGGAATGATAGATATGCATAAGATGGGTCATAGGTAACTTGTAAGAGTCGGAAATATGGAATTAGACCTGTAAACATCCGCTGGACGGACTTGATGTCCGCTAGGCGGACCTTCTCGAGTATTTTAGTGTCCCAGCTCAATTCATGTCCATTTGAAGGGACGTATGTCCGCTAAACGAACCTTCTTGGGACAGTTTTAAAAATGTGCAAATTTTGACTCTCTAGATAGCAAAATACTCCATTCTATTTAGGTTTTGTATTATGGTCATCATCATCAAAGAATAAAGGATTTTGAGAAATGTTGATGGCTTGAATGAGAATGGACTAGCCTTTCATTGTGGTTGTTATTGAAAACCTAAAACAAAACGACGTCATTTTTCTTATTTAGGTAAAAGATGTCATTTATTATTTACCATAGTTTTTTCGTAGTATTAATTAATTTGCTACAATCTATTGTATTTGGTCGACAAATGTCAGATGTAGCGACTAATACATAGTTCGTCGTCAAGCCCAGGGGTTCATAAATAATTTTTAATAAATTTATTTTCCTATTCCAAATAAAACATAATTTGAATTAAAAATTAAATATTCAATTAAAAACTATTTGCAAATTAATTTGTTGACCATTCAAACAAATTATAATTGATTTACAATTTTCAAAAAATTATACATTTTGATTATTATAATTTCAAAAAACGTATTTCGAAAATTGTACATTTTAATTATTGTAATTTAGAAAAACTAAATTATAATAATTTAACAAGACATTATAATATAATTCAAAAACTTTTCTTAACAAATTAAAATTAAAGATTAGTCATTCTAAAAAATTAAGCAAATGAAAAACAATTGCATATATAAAGTGAGAAGATTAATTTAACATTTTGTATAATGTATTAGGAATACCTCATATATATTAATCAATTAAGAAAATTAAGAAAGTAAAGAGATTGCTTCAATTTTGGGCGATGATGTGGAAATTTGGTAGCAAATTGTTTACCATTTGTGACTAAGGACAGTGGTTGGTCGTGGAAATAGTCTTCTGCGACTAAAATTACTTTGTTGCAAAAACCCTCGGGTATTTAAATTAAATTTCTTTTTATTCAAATAATAAGGTTAATGGTTGATTAAGGGCTAAAGGTTATATGTTGTCATGTTAGTGATGAATTAGGTTTAAATAAAATGTGGTTTGCAATCCTTATTAATTCAACTAATAACAAAAAGAAGGTATAAATTTTTAAAAATTTCCCCATTTTATTTTGTTTATCCACGAAATTAAAAATAAAGATTATTAATTCCAAAATATCAAGCAAATTAAGAACAACTCCTTATGTAAGTGTAAAAAACAAAATTTTCATTTTGTTATTGGTAATAGGAAAAACTTATATATATTAATCAACTTTCATTTTGTTATTGGTAATAGGAAAAACTTATATATATTAATCAACTAAGAAAATTAAGAATCTAAAGAAAATTCTTGGGTTTTGGTAGCATTGTGTATAATTGGTAGCGAAATTGAAGTGATAAGTGAGGATGGCTTCGACCATCAGAAAAAGGCAAAAGGTTTAGTATCTACCATGATTTATCAATTTGGTAGAGAATGTTGTATAATTTGCGACGCTATTTTATTTTCGTAGCAACATTTAACATTTGGTGACGAAATGTACATTCATCGCAAAATGTATCGGATGAGAAAAATTAAACAGATGCTAGGACAACGTCATTTGTGGGACAACAAATGATGTCATTCTAGCGTCTGTTTAAACACAGACACCAGCCCCTCCCTTCTTTTGTCCCCGAACTGGACAGCGCCTAAATGAGTCCTTCGTTTTTCCAAAACGCCGAAGTTGCCCTATCTTCTCCTCTTTCTTAGACAACAGTAAAGAATCTTCTCTGTACGCTAGCCGTCTCCATTAGTGAGTTGTGTTGATTGGATGTTTTGTTGTGTTAATGAAGTCAAAAATAGTATGATGTGTTCATGTTATATTTTGAGTTTCGTTTCGATTTTTTGCACTTATTGGCGATTATAATGGTTGAGTTGTGCAGAAGTTGTATTGTTGTTGAAGAAGAAAAGGAAATAGGTGATAATTTTGTGTTCTTGAGCTGAAATTTACTTGCCCATAAGGTGTTTGATAAAAGTCTAGAACGAATTTTGAGTTTATAAATATTGTGGTCTTTTGTAATAATGGTATATAAATGTTCATGTTGATTTGTTTAATAAAGCCTAAAGGAGTTGAAGAGTGTTATGGAAAACCTTGCTAGAAAGTCTCATAATGATCTTATTGTTATCTACTAATTTTATTAGGTCACTTTATCTTCATAATGTTTATAATTTTTTAATGTAATTTTTACTAATCCCTTCTATTTTATTTGCTTACTTTAAATAATGCTTTGAAGATGAAAATTTATTGTACAAAAATACTCACCTCGGATAGCTGCTTTAGTTTTTGAAAATAATCCATTAATTTTCAATGCCTTTAAAGTTAATACTGCTACAATTATACCTAAGGATCCATCATCCTAGCATCAACTATTGTCTCCTATTTCATAATTAAAAATGTTAAGCATTAGTTGTTTGTTGGAAAGGTCAAAAGTAACTATTAAAATGAAAAAGAAAGGCCATGTTAAATATATGGAATCATTATAACATCGTATGCATTAGTTATACCATCCACTCAGATGTTTTATTAGATAACTACATTAACATAGGTCCGACATCAATATGGAATAAGGGTATACTAAGTCTTAATCTCAAATTTTCAAGAAATATATGCAAAAAGAAATGAGGATGATTATTAACACAATTAAAGTGACATGGGATGACTTATATCACTCAAGAAAAAAGTTATGAAACTAAGAATGAGATAGCCCACAAATGATTTATTTATAATAGTGAGTTAATCCTTCATCTTGATTCCTCTAGATGAAGATAATGATAGTGATTGTACTTATAGCTTATAAAAAATGAAAATATTAACTAAAGGAATAGATAAAATTTCAAATTTATGCTCACCTCTTGAATGTATACATCTATGAAAATACACTTCTTGAATGTTTACATCTATAGGTTAAAGTGATTGTTTGGTGTGTGAGAAAACTCTTCACTTTTAAAATACTTTATCAAATTGTTCAACATCCTTTGTTATGCTTTAAATATGCTTTTAAAGTACCATAAAGAAGAAATTTTGTATTTAGTTGGTGAATGTGTATATGGTTTATTTGCATTATCTTGTGTTCCTCTATTTGTTTGGAGCCAAAACCGTAGAATTTATGTGGCATCTTCAAGTATATTTTCCCTGGCCACTACTTGTTAGACAAAAGCAACTATTGTTAATGCAACTTAGTAGTAACCATTATTGTTATTGCAAATAAGTCATAATCATCTTACTGATTGTTACTGTTTTGTGGACTATATATAAACCAATTAATTAACAAGCTAATCAGTAAGATGATTGATGGGAATTGATGGGAAATCCAAAGGCACAATTAAAACTAGACTAGACTTGGAAGATATGAATATTAGAAAAGATTTTCATTTGAAAAGAAGAGATGATGGCTCATATGTTATCCCCCCTGCTTATTACAAAATGTCAAAAAGTAAGAAACAATCATTCTATCAGTTCCTCCAATCAGTCAAATTTCCTTATGGGTATGTATCAAATATAGTTCGTTGTGTGAATGTTAAAAAGGGAAAAGTGTCAAAGTTGAAAAGTCATAAATATCATGTACTTTAGCAACGACTACTTCCTATTGGAATGTGTTTATTGAAGGATGTGTCCGTTACTTTAGGTCAACTGGGGGAGTTTTTTAAGCAATTATGTTACAAGACACTTAAAGTTAAAGAGCTTGATAAAATGGAAAAAGACGTAGTATTTATTCTATGTAAGCTTGAACTATTATTCCCCCATCATTTTTTGATATTATGGCTCATTTGGCAATTCACTTACCCTATGAAGCAAAACTTTATGGACTGGTTAAAATTCAGTTGGATGTTTCTGATTGAAAAGTAATTCATATTAAATTTAACAAGTTTTTTCTATGTTATTTGTTTGTAACAATTCCTAAGTTTATAACTATTTATGTTCAGGTTTTTATGCTCTCTTAAGCATCATGTACGTAATAGAGCTCGACTAGAGGGGTCTATTATAGAGGCTTATGTAGCAAATGAATGCTTAACTTTTTGTTTAATGTACTTAATTGATGTGGAGACAAGATTTAATATACTAGAACGTAACTTTGATTTTCATGACGACAATGGGTTGTCTATTTTCTCCCAAAAAATTAGGCCACTTAGTGTGGGCAAGTATGTGGAGTTAACTAAAGATGAATTCAAAATTGCTCATTGATATATTTTAAACAATTGCGAGAAAGTTGATATTTACATGGATTACGTATATTCCTTTTCATTCAAACAATCATATTACAATTTTCTTCATTCACTCTGAAATCTTACTATCATTCTATTTTTCAAATAGAAAGCACAAAGACACAATTTGCAACAAAGGGATTATTAATGTTGGAGAAAGACATAGGCAGAAGTTTGTATTATGGTTTAGAAATCGAGTAAGTTTCATATTGATTACATATTATGAAAATATGCGAATATGTCCCATCCTCGTATTTATTTTAAATTTGTCATACAAATGATACGGTTACATAACCGTAATGTGTTAGAAGCGTCAATAACATTATATAGTTTGACATGTGGGCCTCATATTTGTGGAAAGAAATACATAGGTTGCATTATTTATGGGGTAAGATTTCACATACAAGATCGAGATAATTGACTTCTACGGTGCCATCTCTGAAATAATAAAGTTAGAGGATGTCATGATGACAAAATAATTGACTTCTACGGTGTCATCTCTGAAATAATAGAGTTGCACTACATCAAAGATAAGAAAGTTGTTCTACGTAAATGCAAATGGTTTGATCTAACTGACATGAGAGTGAATGGGCATATTACTAGCATAAATGTTAGTAGGACATGGTATGACAATGATCCGTTTGTCCTTGCAAGTCAAGCCAAACAAGTTTTTTATGTCAACGATACTATATTGGGTAGCAATTGGAAGGTTATTCAAAATTTTCAACAAATGAATGTCTTTGATTTTTGTGAAAAGGATATTTGTCAATTGGATAAGGATGCAGATAAAGTCTATCAAGATATTATATTGGATTCGATAACGAATTCATTCTAATAGAAGATGCAAATATATCATCAATCTATAGGAGAGATGTCGAGCTCAACCTAGTTCAACTAGATGAAGTCCAAGCCCATCTTATCTTACAAACAGAAGAAAACTATACTCAGGATGATTTAAATGACAATGATGATACTTTAGTCGAATATATTAGTGACAAAGAATCCAACGATAATGTACTTAATGATGATAATTTTCAAAATTTTGATCATGATTATTGAATGTAAATAAATTGTTTGTATTGTTTGAAATATGATTTTCATAATTTCCTTATGTTGTAAATGTTTTACTTATGTTAATTTACAATGACTAGATGCATATTTTTAGTGTTTCTTTTATGTTTTTGCGGAATGTTATACTAAATGTTTAGTATTTGACTACAAAGCTCCTTATATTCATGTGAAAATTGATGTTTGAGTTAAGATTATACATTATGTTTATATTTCGCTTTACACAGGTTCAATATAATGGCACCTGGTAGAAACAAGGGAAAGAAAGTGGCAACAACCAAAGAAATTCCTCCCACATAACAACTAATTTAATCCAACCTCATCGTTCAATAACCAATAATTGCATCCTTAAATGAAGACAGCTGGCTAAAACCTTTACCAACATCGTCTGTTAGTAATGAGGGATCTTCAAGTCTGTTATTGTTAACCAAACATATTTACATTAATGCTAAAATTACTCATTACATGTTTAGTGTGTTTTTCTTATTATGATTTTTTTTTTGTTTTCAGGTTCCAATATTGGCATTAGAAAATGAGGTAGAGGTGTCACAAAAGGAGTTGAGTTGCAACGGATGAATGTTGCATTTAATAGCAAGTTGTCTGTCACCATTGACTCCATGCAGCTTCTGGATAAGATCCAATCTACAAAATTATCCAGTGAGTTAGGCTGCATTTTGAGGAATGAATTGTCTTGCCTTCAGCATGTCAGGCAATTGAAAGAAGACAACTTGCTCCAAAATACTTTGGACAAAGTTTTAGTAATATTTCAATTCATTTGATTATATGTATTGCGATTTTATTTAACAAAAATTTAACTTATAGTTATTCTTCACAAATGAAGCTCAATATCATTGATATCGACAAGTCTCAGGTTTCAAGATGTTTTAGTTCACTTTTGAAATAAAGGGTGAAAGATCATTGATATAGACTTCATAAATATTACTAGTCTTTTCCTTCCGATGAAGAGACAATGAGACATGTTCTGGAATGGGTGACTCTAAAAAATTGGAGTGAAATGTATGATTATTGGGCCTCAACAAAGGTTCAAGTTTGTTTTTTCTCATCATATTTCCTTCCAATAATTTTGTTTATACATTTCATGACTACTTCTCCTAATTTAGGAAAAGTGTGAGAAAGCCATGGTGAACAGAGCAAAAATGAAGATTCCTCATAACATCAACTCGAAATCATTTGTTGTTGTCCCACAAGAATTTGTAAGTATAACATTTTTAACTTATTATTCTATTTCATAATACAATAAATTATATTATCTTCTAATTTTTTAAATTCATATAATATAGTCAAATACAACTCCAAGTACAAGAGTATGATAGGATCACCCTCTATAAGCTAACATATTACAAGGAAGGTCAAGGTTGAACGTCTGAAGAAGCACAAATTAATTATATAAGTACAAACAAATTAATATTGCAATTTATTTTTCTGTGTAATACTAAGTAATAATTTTTTAGTTAACTCGATTTTGTACTTCAAATTATAGGACAGGATGCAGTAGTTGTTACAGACATCATTGTCTTAGGGAAATCAGCCTAATGTCGATAACATTTATAACAATCTCCTTGGTACAAGATCGGGCTATATCAAAGATATTGGCCTTAAGCCTGTTAGTGCATCTTTGTCTTGACCAGCATATGTCACGACGCTTCAAAAGGAGAACCAAGCATTGAAGACAAAGTTACAATTTACGGAAGAGAAGTTAGATCGTAATATAAAAGAAGTGAACAAGCTTTAAAAAATGATTAAACAATTACTAGGCTTAAATTATGTTAGTAGTAGTGACGATGACGAGGAGTTTTAGTTTGTAAAGGACCTGTAATTATTTTTTATATAAAATACATTCCATTTCAATGTTTATTTTATTTCAATTTATTATTATTTAAAAATATGTCACCAACATTAATAATAAAATGTAACTAATTTATATTTCAAACTGTCTTAAAATTGTAATAAATTAAAATAAATTTGTTTTTAACAATTATAACAAAATTTTTGTCACTAAAAAACATTATCGACCAAGACGAAATTGTCACAAAATGTTATTATCTACGTTCACAAGAACGTCTATAAAAATATTTACCTACAATAAGAAATTAGTAGCTAAAACTATCCTACTACAAAAACAAAATTGTCACTAAAAAGTATTAGCTACAAAAAAAATCTTTACAAATTGTTGTTACCTATGTTTACCATAACATCTTTAAAGCATTTACTTACCACAAACAATTAGTAGCTAAAACTATTCTACTACTAAAAAAATCTTCACTAAAAATAATTACCTATGACTACGAATTAGTAGGTAAAAAATGTTATCTATGAAACATATACGTAGCAAAATCCTATGTACAATGTTCTTCAATCTTGTTGGTTATATGTTTTACTAACGAAACTATTGTGTATCCAAAACCTTTTTACGATGATTTCAAGAAAATGTCACGAATATTATTTTACTACTAAGATTTAGTGACTATCAGGGCGACGATTTTTTAATTTTTAGCGACGTTTGGTTTCGTCGCCAATAAACTGATCTATTGTAATGCATTGTCTTATAATATATTTATGATGTACGTTCATAGACAATTTCCATAGTCTTAATTCCAAATTACACTTCACTCGACAATTTCCGCTGCATATCCGATAAAAGCTTAGCACTACTACCTAATACCGTATGACATTAATTTATGAGTAAACAATTGGTTTTGAAATGTTAAGAGTAAAGATTGAAATTGCTGATATGTCTGGCTAGGTAAATAATGTATAGTTGCTGGATATAGTTTTATCAGAGTTGTATGATTTGGACTATTGGTCAGGATGGAATCTATTTGGCGAACTGATACAAATCATCGACATTTTTATGCACTCCAGGAGGAACCAACTATCTGTACAAGTCCACTTTCTTTTATTAGTGAGGGATGGAAATGCAAAATTAGAGATCTCAAGTTTGGTAGGGATGCCTAGTTTATTAATTAATTGTTTTATGCTTAACATTAATTTTATTGGTCTAATTTCATATTTATTATTGTATTAGTTGACCAGACCATTATTTTATTCGAGCTTAAATATACAAAATAAATAATGAATTTAAATATTGTAGTGCCATAAACATGGAGCTCTCTTTGCGTCCAGAGTGATGTCATACGCAAGGTCTGTATGAGCCAAGTCAACTGTGGCGTACATAAGGCCAAAGAATACGGTGATGGTCCGTGATAAGTACGGTGCCCCCTTATATAATCACATGCTGACATATGCATTAGCTATCAAATCAAAGTACGGTGTTATTTGCATGATAATTTAAGTTTTTATGTTCGCGTGAGCTGTCCTTCAAAAATGTACTGCCATTACTCACATCAGCTAGGAGCTAGATATTCGTTCTTTCCCGAACATAACTTTTGTCTCATATGTTTTGGTCAACACCTGTAGGATTGTAATTGTTTATAGATCATATTAGGTAAAATACCATCTTACTGTATAACATGGATGCCTATAGGCTATATGTCAAAATCATCCGTACATTTGGTACATATGGTTTTGTCATCCTTGAAGGGTCGACTCTAATCCAAGTCAATGCACCTTAAAAAGTTATGTATAAAGTACTAAAAATTTGTCCATCTCAGTCTGCTGCTCTAATTGTTCTCGTCCTTATCTATTAGTCTAGGTTTCATATACGCATCCATAAAGGCATGTCATAATTCGGTTAAGTTAATGAATTTAGTCTAGGTTTCATATACGCATCCATATATAAAGGCATGTCATAATTCGGTTAAGTTAATAAATTTAGGCTTGATTTGGGAAAGCGGTAATAGTTGATAACCTGCTGAAATCAACTTGCTGAAATGATAAATACTTATTTTAATAAGTACTTATGTATAGAATTGTTGTTTTGGTAAATACTGAAACTTAAAAATAAGTATTTAGCAAGTAGGGTTGTAGTTGCTAAAAAGAGATAAACTGACTAAAAAATTAATTAATTTAATAAACTATTAATTGTTATATAAATAATTAAAAAATATATTATTAGTCATATAAATTTAAAATTATAA